>JALAJA010000084.1:140000-147500 GCA_023376005.1 Doryteuthis pealeii
GAAAAGAAAAAGAATGAAAAAATAGAAAAAAGAAAAGAAAGAATGAACAAGAAAAGAAAGGAAGGAAAAGAAAAATGAAAAAAATAGAAAAAGAAAAAGAAAGAATGACAAGAAAAAAGGGAAGGAAAAGAAAAAGAATGAAAAAAAATAGAAAAGAAAAAGAAAGATGAACAAGAAAAGAGGAAGGAAAAGAAAAAATGAAAAAATAGAAAAAGAAAAAGAAAGAGAATGAACAAGAAAAGAAGGAAGGAAAGAAAAAGAATGAAAAGAAAAAGAAAAAGAAAGAATGAACAAGAAAAAGAAGGAAGGAAAAGAAAAAAGAATGAAAAATAGAAAAAGAAAAAGAAAGAAGCAATGAACAAGAAAAGAAGGAAGGAAAAGAAAAAGAAAAAGAATGAAAAAAGGAAAAAGAAAAGAAAGAATGAACAAGAAAAGAAGGAAAGAAAAAGAAAAAGAAAAAGAAAAAAAAGAATGAAAAAAATAGAAAAAGAAAAAGAAAGAATGAACAAGAAAGAGGAAGGGAAAAGAAAAAAGAAAATAATAAAAAATAGAAAAGAAAAAGAAAGAAATGAACAAGAAAAGAAGGAAGAAAAAGAAAAAGAATGAAAAAAAGAAAAAGAAAGAATGAACAAGAAAAGAAGGAAGGAAAGAAAAGAATGAAAAAATAGAAAAAGAAAAGAAAGAATGAACAACAGAAATAGGAAGGAAGGAAAAGAAAAAGAATGAAAAATAAGAAAAAGAAAAGAAAGAATGAACAAGAAAAGAAGGAAGGAAAAGAAAAAAAATGAAAAAATAGAAAAGAAAAAAGATAAGACGATGAACAAGAAAAGAAGGAAGGAAAAGAAAAAGAAAAAGAATGAAAAATAGAAAAAGAAAAAAGAAGACATGAACAAAGAAAAGAAGGAAGAAAAAGAAAAAGAAAAAGAATGAAAATAGAAAAAAAAAGAAAAAATGAACAAGAAACGAAGAAGAAAAAGAAAAGATATTGAAAAAAATAGAAAAAGAAAAAGAAAGAATGAACAAGAAAAGAAGGAAGGAAAAAAAAGAATGAAAAAATAGAAAAAGAAAAAGAAAGAATGAACAAGAAAAGAAGGAAGGAAAGAAAAGAATGAAAAAATAGAAAAAGAAAAAGAAAGAATGAACAGAAAAGAAGGAAGGAAAAAAAAAAGAAAAAAATGAAAAATGGAAAAAGGAAGAAAGAATGAAATAATCTTTAGCAGTTCAAAATCGCATTCCTATTTAGTTTTGTTTCTGTTGGACTAAAATCCATTTCTTTACTTGATCGTTCGCAAAGCGCTTCATCGTCGTCTCGACTGCTTTCTGCGCTGCGGACTCCCAGCGCTCGACTCACTTGTCATTTATGGACATATTTACCTAAACATCCGGGCACATTCAGTCGAACCTCGCGTCCGTCAGTGCCCAAATCGCTATTGTTCTTGCATGTGGGAGGACGCGAGTTCGATCCCGGCAGGCAAGACAATGTCTTGCTCCTTTTTCCTTTCTCGTTCTCCGCCACACTCCTCTTGATGATCCGTTCTATCACATGTGGTTCTTTTTAATAGGGAATCTGCATTATAAAACCCCTTGAAATAGTCTCATTATAGAGGGCTGAATAAGATTTTACGTTTAAGATGAGACCGACGGTAATTAAATTTAATAAAACCTCACGTCTTTGTTATATCTCCCCTGTCATAGGTAATTTAAAGTAATGTATTATTTTTTTTCTGTCGCATAGCACCCGTCAATCTTTAATGTTTCTTTCTAGCGTATTTTTTTCTATTATTTTTTTTTTTTTGACTTCTAATGAGAAAAGTCATCTAAGACAAAAAGTTCATTCCGTTGCACCAAGCTCAATCATCAATCAACCTTATCTGCCAATGAAACCTGTCATCCGAACTGCATTTGCTTGGCCCTCCCCAAGATTATTGCGTTTTTCAATTACCTCCCTTTCTTGCCACTATTCGATTTTCGAACATGTCTGCATGTCCACGTTTTTCCACCAATCAATCGTTCTTTATTTATTTCATTTACTTTTTTTTTTTCTTTTCGTGTAGCACGTTTTCAAAACTTATTACCCTTTCCCCCCCACACACTTTTGAAATGTAATTTTCTTTTACAGCCCGTCCCTTCTGTCAATTCAAACTCCCACGTTTTGAATTTTCATCCAATCAGAATCCAGCTCGAGACCAGCTCCTGCATTCTGCCGGTCAAATATGTAGAAAAGTTAGTTTGAAATTTAATCATCACTTTTTGTACTTTCACTTTCTTTTTCATATTGTACAACACAACTTTTGCTTTATTTCTACTTGCATTTTTTATTACCTTATATATTATATAGTAATATATATATATATATATATATATAATATATATGTGTGTGTGTTGTGTGTGTGTATATATATATGTGTATATATATGTAATATATTATATGTATATATATATATATGTATATATATATGTATATATATATAGTATATATGTATATATATATATATGTATATATTATATATGTATATAATGTATATGTATATATATATGTATATATATGTAATATATTATATATATGTATATATATATTATATATATATATATATGTACATATATATATATATGTATATATGTATATATATATATGTATGTATATATATATATATATATTGTATATATAATCATATATATGTATTATATGTATATATATATATATGTATGTAATATAGTATTATAATGTATATATATAGTATATTATATATGTATATATATATATAATATGTTATATATAATTATGTATTATTTATATATATATATATATGTATATGATATATATATATAATATGTATATAGTATATGTATATTATATATATTATATATATATTATGTATATGTATATATATATATATATTATATTATATGTTATATATATATATGTATATGTTATATATATATGAATATTATATATATTGTAATATATGATAAATACTACATATATATATTATGTATGTAATTATAATATATATATATGTATGTATATTATATATGTATAAATAATATATGTATATGTATATATATATATATATATATATATATATATATAATATATTTACTATATATATATATAATACAACTGTATCCACCACCAAAACTTTCACATTTTTAAACGGTATCTGCGTTCCAAAAAATGATTTCAAAATTATTTTTTCGAACATTTTTAAAATTCTGTTTTGTCACCAACGATTCTTCTCTACTCAAAAAATAAAATTTCCACTCTGATGAAGGTCGTAAAAAATCTTTCTGTGTACGGCAATATTTATACATTTTTCCTATATTATTATTATTATTATATTATTATTATTATTATTATTATTATTATTATTATTATTATTATTTCAATTTCATCTGATTATTTAATAATAATAATAGCGTAATCCGTATACATTTGATAAACTGACCGAAACACATGTGTAAGTGATATCGATTAAAGTGATATCGATTAAATTCATTTTTTTATCCATCTTAACATTTCTTTTCTTTTACTCATTTCTCCTATATATATATATAATATATATATATATATATAATATATATATATTAATATATTAATGTATAGTAATCCTATAAGTAAACACCGGTAGTAAGAAAAACCGGCAAATAATCTGTCAGTAAAATATAACTTACCAAACTTCATCTGGGGAAAAATGAAAAAGAAAGAGTAGCACCAACTAAAATAATCTAATTAACACGATAATACTTAGCCAAAAGTCAGAGGGACAAACCATACAATAATGTACAAGAATGGAAGCTGTTGTTGGCATTCTGGGGTTTCAATTGGGGGCGGCGGGTGTAACGGTGATGGAATATATTATTGCTAGAAATGAAATGGATGGGGGATTTCGGGCGTAGGATAGGAAAAAGATAGAAATAGGAAATCAAATGAATAAAAAGTGTAAAAAGTTTATTTGTTTTGTATGCTAATTTGTTTGGACCACGGGGGATTAGTTTTCGCCAATAAAAAGTGCGGTTGCTCACAATCTTTTTAGTCAGATTTTTGTCCTGATGAGCTACTAGACGAAACTATTAGTAGGCATATCCGACTCATTAGGATTAACACACCACACACACACACACACACACATAATATATATATATATATATATATATATATATATATATATATATAATAATAATAATAAGTCATCCGCAGACACGTGTTTCGGCGTTTCACGCCTCTTCAGTATGGCTAGACACAACTATCCTTAGGGTTGAACTCAGACTGACCGCATGAGTAGTCAAATATCTTATCCCCTCGCCCACTGACAGCTGATTCGGGGACTGGTGTTTTTAAACTATATTAAGTACATAGGAATGTATATGTATTTTACGGTCACTGAGAGATCAAATTTCCGGAGAATGATCATTGCTATTTGCTTAGTAGTGAGACTTAATTTAAATTACCAATTAGTGACTCATTTACCAAATTTATAGGAGCATATATTAATAAGTCATACACACATATATACATATTATGTTATTCATTATATTATTTATTTTTAAGGCTATTGCATTTCCAAAACAAGTGTCCAATTAAAAGCAAAAATAATGACAATAATTTTTCCATTAAAATAAAAGCAACAATATGTAATGTTTGCAATCTCAGAATTACGGAAGCTTATTAAATAGGTAAGTTACATCCTCAGATTAACAGTATGACTAACACTGAATATATCATTAATTAACTTGCACATCCTTATACACATATTCAAATAAAAAGAAAATTGATTTTGAACTGAATTTAACTCAATTTAACATTCGATTAGAATTTAACATTCAAATGGATTACTGTTTACTAATAATAACTCTTTCGGGTAACTCATTAATGCATTTCAAGATGATAACATGGCAAATGTGCTTGAATGTGAGTCACTGTGTTACATTATTATTAGAAACCTAATATTTTTGGCAATAGTGTAGAAATCAAAATGGCCGTTATAAGCTACAGCCCACGGCCTTGAAGGATGAGGGATAAGGCTTGACCTCAGTCTTAACCTTCCGGTGGGATACCGTGAGAACCGGTAGAGAGGACCCTCTCTTCCGGTTTAGATAGTAAAGTAAGTTTCAGTCAGTTAGAAGGTAGGAGCCGAACTCGTGGGACGTAAGTCTCACCTACGCAGATGTCTGGGTTGGGGATTGAAAATAAAGTAACATCAAAGTAAATAACTAAGTTCTGTGTTTATTACCTAAAAGCTAACAATGACACAGGGCTTCTGATAAGGAGAAATCCCTAACAGAAACCAGACCCGAAGTCCCAAGAAAGTCCAGACCTTAGGAAGAGACCAGATCAAGATAGATGAAGACGATCAGAATAGCAATTCTTTGCTATAATTATCACAATTAATCTACTGAATAAATAGTCACTGACAAACTGATTATGTAAATTACTTATACTTACTCGAACCAACTAAGTTAAAAACAATATTTTTTACTGTACAATAATTGTGTATTATTTGAATTATTCGGACCATTGTCCTCATCTTTATTGCTATCTGTACAATGTTTCGGCGACGTGCTCTTCGGTCCTCTTAAGTTATTTCTTGTCGGACTCGGGAGCCTTTCTCGAACTCGGAAACCTTCTTTTCGAATATGTTGTACAGATAACAATGAAGAGGAGGGTCAATAGTCCGAATAATCAAAAATAATATTAATTGTCAAAGTCTCATCTCAAAAAATTCAGAGAAATGGTGTAGATAACAATAAAAATGAGGTCAATAGTCCGAAATCAAATAATATTAGTTATCAAGCCTCATCTAAAAAATCAGAGAAATAGTGTAGATAACAATAAAGATGAGGTCAATAGTCCGAATAATCCAGATAATATTAATTATCAAGCCTCATCTCAAAAACTTCAGAGAAGTAGAATAATTTTGCCTTTTCCTATTTTGCATAATTCCCGTCATATTTGTTGTATTTTCTTCTGAAAATTATGTTTTATATTTATTTCTTTGTGGTTATACTATATAAAAAAATCTGGCATCTTACAAGCATTAGATTCCAAGAAATGGATAAAAACATTAAAAATTGATGGCTGTACGAATATATTTGTTTTCTGACTGTATATATGCGTATGTTAGTAGTGTGTGATTTACATGTGTGTGGTGTACATATCTTATTATAATGGAGATTGTGTGTTTTTCTGTCTGTAACCGAAACAATATTACTAATCAAGTCACAATTCCTTTAATTATTTATGTCAAATTCTCCATGATTTCATTCTTTTAAACTTCAGTTATTAAATAAAATTTTTTACATTATTAATTACTGTTGACCATATCTACGTACTAATAACATGCAATTGTATTTTATATATACAACAAAATAGCGCTTTACAATTTGAACGAGGAAGGCTAATTTGCATATTGATATTTAAAATTTATTTTAATAAATATGTGCTTGGTATTATTGATTTCTAATTGTTTTGGTTTATCTTAAGAAATATAAACAAAAATCTCGTGGATAAATTCTTAAAAAGAATTTATTTACAAGAAGAAATAACTGTATATAATCCTTTACTTCCTATTTTTAACTAATAGTTAAATTAGGAAAATTTACCNTCCAAATGAAAGAGGGGAGTAATGGAAAATGATGGAATAGTTAGTTTCAAAGTTGTTCTATTTTTCGATTATACCCCCTCTGTTGCAGATCTTTTTATCTGCATTCTTAGTTAGTTTCATTAGCCTTTCTAATTTAATATGATATTTTATTATATCAAAACTTAAATACTTGCACCCGGAGGGTGCATATATTTGCTAGTATATATAATTATTATCGGTCCTTGTTAGAAGATAGAATCAAAGCCGGCTAAAAGAAAAAACGACTAGAAGTAAGAAGTATTGAAGAGGGTATACAACAACTGGTCTTATTCATGTCCTTTAAAATGTGAAATCTTACAATACATATTCTTTTGTGGCAACATAAGTATATCTTATTATAAAATACAGAGTGAGACGGAAGTAACAGGGTTAGCAATAGTATTATCAGTGTTATTGAATGCCCCACTTTATATAGGTGTGGCGTTTCAGGGGAATCGAAGAAAGTTGTCGGAGACAAAGAGAAATGGTGAGATGATGACTAGATTACACCAGGAAAGAAAAAGTCAGACACGTGATCACAAAAATCGTTAGAAAACTTGAAAAAAAAAAAACTTAAAAATGATAAGGATTCTATTATTTCAACCCAAATTAGTTAAATTATATATATATATATATATATATATATATATATATATATATATATATATATATCAATAAAGGAAGAACTCAATACAGTAATCCCATAATAAATTTATTTCGACGAAAATTGGGGCCCATATAAATCTAAGTTGATTTAAACCGGCTCCCCAAATATTCGCCTCATCAGATGGGTCTCAATTCACTTATGAGGCGAATATTTGGGGAGCCGGTTTAAATCAACTTAGATTTATATGGGCCCCAATTTTTGTCGAAATAAATT
>JALAJA010000084.1:162500-190000 GCA_023376005.1 Doryteuthis pealeii
ATTAGCCTTTCTAATTTAATATGATATTTTATTATATTAAAACTTAAATACTTGCACCCGGAGGGTGCATATATTCGCTAGTGTTATTAATTAATGTTGTTTTTATTGGCTAATATTGCAATATTTCAATCCGTAGCAGATCATCCTCAGAGCCTGTTTATTATGAAACGAAGAAAACAATTCTTTTAAAAAATATGACCGGTTTTAAGGGAAATAATTCATAACACTCTTTAAGTAAAAGGAATTCTTTAAGATGAATTCTTTAATATGAAGGTTGAAAGAATTTGAAAACAAAGTTAAAACTTTGGGAAAATGTCTGAGTTTCTAGAAATTTTAGACGTGCAATTATTTTTTATACATTTCAGACAATTATGAAATATGGCTATGTATATGGAAAGGAAGAAGATAATGGTTTGTGTTGGGTCATAAATTGAATGTGTCTGTTCCCTGTGTCATCAACCCTTTATGTATATTACAATCTGTTCCTTCCTTCCTTTCTATCTATCTATCGATCTATCTATCTATCTGATTTAGTCTGTTTATTCTCAGTCGGTAGAGCGTTCGGCTAGAAACCACAAGGTTCCTAGTTCGATATCGGTCCCCGCCAACTCAGCGTATGAGTAGCACAGGGATCTGTGCGGTAAAGTAAGGAGCTGATGGTAGGTGTTGCGCTCTACCTCAGATGCTAAAAACAATCTCCTTGGTCTAGAGCTATTGAGAAAGGGATAGACTCCCTCGCTGACTGGCTGATACCGACTTTAGGCCACCCGTTGACTTTATATCTATCTCAGTCCAAACTTTATCTATCTATATACCTAGCTATATCCATCACAGTCTGTTCCTTCCTGTCTATCTATCTTCGTATGCTACTATCTATCGATCTATATCAGTATGTTATTCTCTCTCTCTCTCTCTCTCTCTCTCTCTCTCTCTATATATATATATAATATATATATATATATATATATATATATATATGAGTATGTCCCTATCTATCTACCTATCTGAATATATCCCTATCTATCTATCTATCTATCTATTTACATGCTTTAAAAAACATCTATCTATTCTCGTTTGATTATCTAGCTATCTATCTATCTATCCATCTATCTATCTATACATCTATCTATCTGTCTGATTCAGTCTGTTCATATCTATCTATCTATCTATCTATCTATCTATCTATGTCCACCACAGTCTGTTCCTTCCTGTCTATCTATCTCAGTATGCTACTATCTAAATATATATATCAGTATGTTCTTATCTATCTATCTATTTATCTATCTATCTGAGTATCTCCCTATCTATCTACTTATCTGAGTATGTCCCTATCTATCTATCTATCTATCTATCTATCTATCTCAGTAGCTCCGCATCTATCTATCTATCTATCTATCTATCTATCTATCTCAGTAGCTCCATATCTATCTATCTATCTATCTATCTATCTATCTATCGCAGTAGCCCCATATCTATCTATCTATCTATTTATCTATCTTAGTAGCTCGCCTATCTATCTGTTACTAACTGGTGCTACCACTCTGGGTCAGAGTGGACCATATATGATAAAAAGGGCTGAGGCTTGCGTTAATGGCAAAAGGGATGGGACAATCATATAGGCGCTATGGCTTGATGGGATAAGTCTATTCTTCGGAGGGGGCCTCTCCGACTACCCGTCTAGCCTATGTGACGGCGAAAGTGGAGTGCTGAATATCATGGATTACTCAGCAACCAGGACCACGGTTAACAGGTTGCCCAATTAAATGGGGTCTTACCCGTCTACAGGGGTGTAGTCAGTGTATTCTAAAGCTCTAGACGACAGGGCTGGAAGTCGACAGAAATGGAAAAGAACCCAACAAATGCACCCACCTTAGCCACTGAGTCTCCTCAGATCTCCAGGGCGCTTCTGAGTATTAAAGCCAATCTTAACAATGCTGTAGTTTGGATGGTCTCCATTCTTCCTCTAATCGCTACTTCACCCAGACACCTTTTGAAACACTTAGAGACTGTTTCAAGGGCACGATTTATAATTCGTACAAACATTGCCTTCATGTTCCACAGTTTTCTCAGTTCTCTGGCAAGGTCTAAGTATTTATTTATCTTTTCACTTTCTTTCACTTTTACTTAGTGATCTGCAGGGATGGCAAAATCCCCACTATGGCAAGTTATGTTCTTCTTGTTAATTAACACTAGGTGTGGTCTCCTGACCGGAATTTGGTGATCCGTCTGTATCTCAAAGTCCCAGAGAACCTTATGCATCTCATTCCCACAGATTCAGGTTTGTGCATATATATTTACCAACCTATAATCGGCTAATCCCGAGAAAAGATATGAAGCATACGTTTTGTTTTGTTTTGTTTTACGGCATATCGACCTCAGTGGGTCATTTAATGCCGATAAAGTTTTGAAATAAATCAATTCTTAATGGATAATACAATTTTTTTATAAATGCATTTTTCTATTTAACCCATAGATGAGACCCTAACAGGTCATACCACTCCTGGTCAGAGTGGACCAGGGAGCAATGGTGATGAAGGGGTGCTCCACATTCCCCAAAACTCCAGAACTGGAACCTCACCATCTGATAGAGTTTAATTTCATTCCCAGGACATGTAGACCCTCAGTCACCGCCTTCTAGCACCCATATGATAAAAAAAGGAGTTGGAGCTTGCCATAAGGGCAATAGGGTTGGGAAAATCATATAGGTGCTAGGGCTTGACATGATCAGCCGATTGATCGGAAGGGGCCTCTCCGACCGCCTGTCTAGCCCAAGAAAAGCCTAAAG
This sequence comes from Doryteuthis pealeii, assembly GCA_023376005.1. Taxonomy (NCBI): domain Eukaryota; kingdom Metazoa; phylum Mollusca; class Cephalopoda; order Myopsida; family Loliginidae; genus Doryteuthis; species Doryteuthis pealeii. The sequence goes on from JALAJA010000084.1 coordinate 165,286, forward strand.
GGGAATATTGCAAATCATGGACTGCTCAACTACCTTGGTTCTATCCTTAAGCATCACGGGTCGCCACCCACGGCCAACAGGTGGCCCCATTGGAGGTGGGTCTTACTCGTCTACAGAGGTGCACTCGGTGCATTATAACGTCCCAGCCGACAGGGCGGTGAAGCATATGTAAATAAAAAACAAAATATACTTTTAGGATTCATACTTTATTCCTAGGTTCATAGTTATTTCTTGGGGAGATTTTCTCATGACCCAGTCAGTAACCTCTATTTCCAGTCAATGTCTGCATTTGGAATGCCGGGAATTTTCTTGGCGGTAGGATATGGGCTTTTTTTCTGCGGATGCCAAGAGGATGCTTCCTGTCTAGGAGCTCCTGGGAGATAGTTATTTTTTCCTTTTTTAACTTATTTTATCTTATTTTATTCTTAACGGTCTTTCATAGATCCCTACAGCTCGCCTATCTATCTGTTCCTAACTGGTGCTACCACTCCGGGTCAGAGTGGACCATATATGATAAAAATCGTGGCGTGTGGTCTAATGGTTAGAGTCGTGGGAAATGGACTCGTCAACCCGAGTTCAATTCCTTGACGAAGCTGTTGGCTTTTCACATGGCGCTAATACCCTTGGGAAAGATATAAATCCAATTCTCCCTCCAGCTATAGGTAAATAGCCGGGTAGACTCGGCTCTTTAACCATGGCTAAGTAACCAGTGTAGGAGAAGGAAAACTCTGAATTCAAAGCTGTTAAACTCCGCTTAATAAATTGACCTTGTGTCGCATCCAGCTCGTGCGGAGGAGTTGGTATATAATATATATATATTAATATATATATATATATATATATACCAAACTTGTTGGTAAATCCTCGCGGTGAGAAAAAAAAACAGCAAACATCAACCGGGAAGAAAAGAATTTTTGTAAAAAAGAAAAGACCAAGATAATCGTACCAACAAAAAATAATCTATTGGTACAATATTTTGGCCAAAAGAAAAAACAATTTATATGCATATATATATATATAAGATATATATATATACATACAAAACCGCCAGGAGACTAAAGCTAATAAGTAAAAAGTCCTCAATACCTAAGTAGAGCAAATAATAAAGATAAATCTACTGAGTCAGACGAACCTACTAAAAGTTTCGCTTAATGCTCTTCAGGGCTAAGATCTGAAGAGCATTAAGCGAAACTTTTAGTAGGTTCGTCTGACTCATTAGATTTATCTTTATATATATATATATATACCAAGCGTGTTGGTAAATCCTTGCGGTGAGAAAAAAACCAGCAAATAGTTTGATTGTAAAAATATACTACCGAGCATCGACCAGGGAGAAAACATTTTTTGAAAAAAAGAAAGGACCAAGATATTCGTACCAACAAAAAATAAAAAAATAATCTATTGGTACAGTATTTGGCCAAAAGAAAAAAACAATTTATATGTATATATATATGTATATAAGATATATATATATATATATATATTCATATAACCGCTAGGAGAAAGCTAATAAGTAAAAAGTGCTCAATACCTAAGTAGAGCCAATAATAAAGATAATCTAATGAGTCAGACGAACCTACTAAAGTTTCGCTTAATGCTCTTCAGGGCTAAGATCTGACTCTTAGCGAAACTTTTAGTAGGTTGGTGTGACTCATTAGATTTATATATATATATATATATATATATGGTAAAAAGGGTTATATGCCCTGATTACCGACTAACGTCCGTGATCTCACGAGATTAACGGAAGTTTAATAAATGTGAATAGAAACCATCCAAATTGCCAGTGGGGTCCATTAATATTAGTTTTGAATGCATTGGCGCGTATCGACCATGAAGAGTTTATAGATTAAGATGAACACGGAAGAAAGCAAAAAACTGAAAGCCGGTCAGTGAACTTTACGAAATAGGAAAGAAAAAGAAATCGGTTATGCTGTCAATTAGTTGCGAGAATTAATGAATATGGAAAAGAAATAACTTAGAAAGGAAGACATATGTAAGAAATTGTGTATAATTCTAATAGAAATAAGTCTGTAAGAATTTATATTATATATATATATATATATATATATATATAATATATATTAAATATATATATATATATAATATATATATAATATAACATTTGTTTAGTGTATGACTATATATATATACATATATATATGTATTGCGTATATATATATATATACAATAGAAAATGTATATATATATATATATATATATATATAATATATATATATATATATAATGTCTATATATAAACGGTTTGTTTAGTATATGTGTATATATATATATATGCATGCGTATATATATACAATAGAAAAGCATTATGTATATATATATGTATGCATATATATATATATATATATATATAATAGAAAATCGATATATATATATATATATATATATATATATAATACATATACAATAGAAAATCAATATGTAAGGAAGACATATGTAAGAAATTGTGTATGATTCTAAAAGAAATAAGTCTGTAAGAAATTGTATATATATTATATATTAATATATATAATATTTATAATATATTATATTTTAATTATATATATATACTATATATTTATATATATAACATTTGTTTAGTGTATGAGTATATATATATATGTATGCGTATATATATACAATAGAAAATGTATATATATATAATGCATATATAAACAGTATGTTTAGTATATGTGTATATATTATGTATGCGTATATATATACAATTGTATATATATATATAATGCATATATATAAACAGTATGTTTAGTATATGGTAGTATATATATTGTATGCTGTTATATATATATAAATAGAAAAGCAATATATCTATGTATGTATATATGTATATATATATAAATAGAGTATATATATATATATACAATAGATAACTATATATATATATAGAGTATATTATATATATATATATATATATATATATACAATAGAAATCAATATGTATATATATATGTACCATAGAACATCATTATATATAACTGTATATATATACAATAGAAATATTATATATATATATATATATATATATATATATATAATAAAATATCATTTATGTATATACACACAATAGAAAATCCATATATATGTAATATGTATATATATATTATAATAGATTATCACTATATATGTTATATATATTGCATACCCAATAGAAATCATTATATATATATATATATATATATATATATAATATATATATATACCATAGAATCATTATATATTACATATAATAGAAAATCATTTATATATACATTCAATAGAAAATAATTTCTATACATTCAATTAGAAAATAATTTCATATATATATTAAATATATATTATATATATATATATATATACATATATATACACATATATATGTATATGTATTATATATATTATAGGTGTGTTGTGTGTGGTGTGTGTGTGTATATATATAACATGTATATGTATATGTATATATATGTGTGTGTACATAATTATTTTCTATCCTAAAACTGATCTACTGTTATAATGGTTTCCTGTTTCATTTGAAAACCAGAAAAGAGAGAAAATTATTATGTATAAGGAAATGGGTATAAAAGATTAATGATTATTTACCTATATATAAGTGTGTGTGTGGTTGTTTCTGTGTTTGTGTCAGACTATAATGTGTCATAATTACAAAGGCGGTGGGACTAGTTTTCGATAATAAAAGTACGTTTGGCTACTAAATCTTTTGAGTCAGATCTTTCTCCTGATGACTTTCTAACGAAAACTATTAGCTAGATATCCGATCATTAAGGGATTAACACACACACACACACACACAATAGATATCTCTTATTCATAATGGAGCATTGGTGTTTCTGGTCTGATAAACCGACACATCATCCTATCAAGTCCACAATTTTTTCGTTATTGACATTCCACACTTTCTTCTATGAATTTTTTTATTTAACCTCAATTAATAAATGTCTTACATTATTAATACTGGCTTAACTATGCTACATATTGACAACAGCATTATATTCTTATATATACAACAAGAATGCGGTTTACGTGTAAATAGGGAAGGCTAAATGTTGTCTATTATATTAAAAAATTCGATTTAATAAATATGTGCTTAGTATTATTGATTTTGTCTAACTTTTTGGTTTTTTTTAAGATATAAGCCAAAGAATTCTTCAATGAATCTTAAATGGAAAATCCATAACAAAGATTTAAAATAACTCATTTTCCTTACATCCTCTTATAAACTAAAATACTTAAATAAAAAATAACAATGAAAGATCGGAGAGTGATGGAAGGAGTAACAGTTTCAGGTTTTCCATTTTATTTTACTCCCTCTGTTTCAATCTTTTATGTATTTACTCCCTCTGTTTCAAATCTTTTTATCTGTAATTCTATTAGTTTCATTGCCTTTCTAATTTAATTACAATATTTTTATACATTAAACTAAATATGCACCCGGACGGGTGCATATTATTTGCTAGGTATATAAATAATAAATTAAAAGTCATTCATATTAAAATAATAATAAGTCATCACAGACACGTGTTCCGCGCGTTCACGCCTTCTTTCAGTATGCTAGACAACAAAACTATCCTATAGGTTGTGACTCAGGAACTTGACCGACTGAGTAGTTCATAATATTCCTTATCCCTCGCCCACTGACAGCTAGATTCGGGGACTGTGGTTTTTTTAACTATATTTATAAGTCTACATAGGGAATGTAATGTATTTTTCGGTCACTGAAGAGATCAAATCTCGCGGAAGATCATTGCTTATTTGCTTAGTAGTGGAGTTCAATTTAATTACAATTAGTGAGCCATTACCAAATTTTATGGGAGCATAAATATTAATAAAGTCATCCAACAAGTATATTAACATATTAGTTATTCATTTAATTATTTTATTTTAAAGTGCTATTCATTTCCAAAACCGTGTCCAATTTAAATGCAAAAATAATATAATATTTTTTCCATTAAAAAATAGAAGGCAACAATTAAAGTTTAAATGTTGGCGTCTCAGGATTACGGGAAGCTTTATAATATGGTAGTTTACCTCCTTCAGATTAACAGTGAGACTAAACAACTGAATATATCATAATTAACTGTGCACATTCCTTTATTACACATATCTAATCAAAAAGAAAATGATTTGAACTGGAATTTCAACTTCATTTAAAAGTTCGATTAGAATTTAACATCATATGGTATACTTTGTTTACTAATAAATAACTCTTTTCGGGGAAACTCATTATTGCATTTTCAAGATTGATAACATACAAAGATGAGCTTGAAATGTGAGTCACTTGTGCTTACAATAATTATTAGATAAACCTAAATATTTATTCGCAAATGAGGTAGAGAATCAAATGGCCGTATAAGGCTTACAGCCCCACGGCCTTGAAGGATGGAGGGGGATAAAGGCTTGAACCTCAGTCTTAACCTTCTGGTGGATACCGTGGGAACCCGGTAAGAGAGGCCCCTTCTCCGGTTTAAATAAGTAATGTAATTTCAGGTCAAGTTAGAAGGTAGGGAAAGGCCGGACCTCGTAGGGGACCGTAAAGTCTCACCTTGCGCGCATGAGGTCTGGAGTTGGGGATGAAAATAAAGTCACATCAAAGTTAAATTCTAAGTCTGTGTTATTAACCTAAAAAGCAACAATGACACAGGCTTCTATTAGGAAGAAATCACCTAAAACAGAAACAGACCCGAGTCACCCAAGAAGAAAGTTCCAGGACTTAGAAGAGACCAGACTAAGATAGATAAAGACGATCAGAAATAGGCCAATTCTCATTGCTATAATTATTTCACAAATTACAATCATACTGGAATAATAGGTCACTGAGCAAACTTATTATGTAAAATTACTTATACTTACCGAACATAAGGTAAAAAATAACAAATTTTTTACTGTACCAAATAATGTGTTATTGATTATTCGGGCCAATTGTCCTCATTTATTTGGTATCTGGTACAATGTTTCGGCCGACGTGCTCTTCGGTCCTCTTAAGTTATTTTTGTCAGACTCGGGAGCCTTCCGAACTCGGGAAACCTTCTTTTCGATATTTTGACAGATAAAATGAAGCGGAGGTCAATAGTCGAATAATCAAATAAATATTAATTTCAATTCTCATCAAAAAATTCAAGAGAAATTGTGTAGATAACAATAAAGATGAGGTCAATAGTCCGAATAATCCAAATTAATATTAATTATCAAAGCTCATCTAAAAAAATCAGAGAAATAGTGTAGATAACAATAAAGATGAGGTCAATAGTTCGAATAATCCAGATAATATTAATTATTCAATGGCTCATCTCAAAAACTTCAGAGAAGTAGAATAATTTTGCCTTTCCTATTTTGCATAATTCCCGTCATATTTGTTGTATTTCTTCTGAAATTGTGTTTTTATTTATTTTCTTTGTGGTATTTACATAAAAAAAATCTGGCATCTTACAAGATAGATTCAAGAAATGGATAAAAACATTAAAATTGATTGGCTGTACGATTATTTGTTTTCTGACTGTATATAGCGTATGTTAGTATGTGTGTGATTTTACATGTGTGTGTGTACATATTCTTATTATATGGAGATTGTGTTTTCTGTCTGTTACCGAAATATATTACTAATCGAGTCACAATTCCATAGTTATTTACATCACATTCTCCATGATTTTATTTTATTCAAACCTTTAATTATTAATACAATTGTTTTACATCATTAATACTGTTGGACATATCTATTATTATTAATGTGATTGTATTTATATATACAAAATATAGTGATTGCAGTGAATGGAAGGCTAATTTGCATATTGATATAAAAAATTTGATTTTAATAAATATTGTGCTCAGCTATTTTGATTTCTAATCGTTTTCGGTTTTATTCTTATACAAATAATTGAGCAAAATCTTCCATAAATTCCATTAACAATATTAACAGTAATTCTATTCTTTACTTCCTAATTTAACTAAATAGTTTTAAATTATTGAGGATTTTAGCAATGAAAGACGAGCGGAAGAAAAAGCAAGGTTTTAGTTTTCCCCTCTGTTTCAAATCTTTTTTATCGGCATCTTATTTAGTTTTCATTACCCTTTCTAAGTTAACATTAATTATTATTTTCAATAACTTAAATACTTGCACCCGGAGGGTGCATATATTTGCGTATTATATAATTATTATCGGCCCTTGTTTAGAAGATAGATTCAAAGCCGCTAAAAGAAAAAACGACTAGAAGTAAAGTATTTGAAGGGTTACAAAACTGGTCTTATCATGTCTTTAAAATGTAAGATCTTACAATACATTATTCCTTTTGTGGGACATTAAGTATATCTTATTATAAATACAGAGTGAGACGGAAGTAACAGGGTTAACAAAGGTATTATCAGTGTATTGAATGGCCACTTTATATAATGGTGTGGCGTTTTCAAGGGGAATCGAAGAAAGTTGTCCGGAGACAAGACAAATGGACTGATGACGAGATTACACCAGGAAAATAAAGTCAGACACCGTGATCACAAAAAAAAAAATCGTCAAGAAACTTGAAGAAAAAAAAAACTATAAAATGATAAGGTATTATTATTTCAACCAAATTAGTTTGAAAAAAAATATATGTGTGGTGGTGTGAGTTATAGTAAGAATTGAAAAAAACAGGTTAAATAAAATGAGTTGGTAAGTTTATTAGCCGACGCCGCCTGTGTTTCGATCTGTTAAGTAGATCTTTCTCAGGCATTTGTTTGTATAAGGAAAGACTAAATTGTATCACCAGGAATATAAAAAGAAAAACTGCGATAGTCCTTGGTTATCACACTGATTCAAAATTTGAGTTGAATAAAGAACGCTGGAAAGGTAAGACGGTTTTGAAATATGACGTCAAATATTCTTCCTTTATGGGTGTGTTTGTGTGTGTGTGTGTGTGTGTGTGTGTTTGTGTTTGTGTGTGTGTCTCGAAACAATGACCATTGAGAATTTCACAAATGCCGAAGAAGATTTACTTACAGATCGAAAACTTTGCAGTGTCGACTAATGAACTTCCATCATTTTTATTAAACGTGTTTTTTTTCAAATTTCTTATTATACTACATGACCGTCGGATTCACTTCCATCTTTTTCACACACACACACACACACCACAACAACACACACACATATAAATTATATATATAATATATATATATATATAATCCAAAAGTCCAGAGAAAGAATCTTCTCCTTACGACATAGGTTTTTTTTTAAAACCAACTTGTCGCCAGTTTGAGAAGCTCCAATGTGTCTGCTTATTGTTAGAGTCACAGAGCAAAATTTATATTTAAATAATAACAAAAGGATTAGAGATTCCTGCCATTATAGACTATTTCAGGGAGCTTAGACAAAAATGTCTAATTCTCCCGACTCATCAGATGCGAAGATGAATTCTTTATTTTTAAGGCATTTGAAAAACGATTTTCTTTTCCCCTTCCCTTTTTTAAATTGTCCTGTCCTGCTCAGCTGATAGTATAAAAAATAGGAATAAAAAATACAAATAATAGTAAACAATAAATAAACCAAAAGATATCTGACCGCTTTGACGTAATTTGTTAGGAGTGCTGTTAATTCAATTAATTTCAGAATTCAGGGGACACCCCTGTTCACTTATTTTAGAGTTTTTGTTTGACTTAAATTATTTTCCTTTTCTTTCCAATCGCTTCAAAACCTATACCCACCCCCTACATACCTATACAAACTTATACATCATTCGACAAAATTCACATTCGCATCTGATGAGTCGCGTAAGAATTTAGACATTTTTGTCTAAGCTCCCTGAATGTCTATAATGCGGATCCTCTAAGCCTTTTTGTTATTTATTTAAATATATATATATATATTTATATATATATATAAGTATATATTATATATATATATATACCATTTAAACACACATACTCTTCGATCAGTGTATATTAATTCAAAATTTGGGATTGCAATTTTAAAATAAAGTTTCTCCCCGCACACACAACACACATGCATTAATAATTTATAATATAATATATATATTATTATATATATATATATATATATACTATATAATATATATTGTGGGTGTGTGTGGTGTGTGTGTGTGTGTGTGTGTCATGCATGTATGTATATGCGTTAATATCTATATGTTTATTTATTTGATTTTTAATTTTATTTTATCAATATTTTTTATTTTCATGAACTGACAGATTTTTTCTAGTTTCAATCCGTTGTTTTATCTAAATTTTGAAACTGTTGACATTTTGAAGTTTTTTTAACGGCCATAATTTATAAGATATTCACAACAGGAAATTATATTGGACTCCATATCTAATTCCGCCTAACCTCATACCATTCTGAATCTGATGTAGACGGGTTTTCGGGTAAAGTAAATTGGCGGTCCTTCAATGATGAAATTAAAACTTCTATTTTAGAATGGTATATTTTTTTACTTTTCATGCTTTCGATAAGTCCATATTATATATATATATTATATATATATATATATATAATATATATATATTATATATATATATATATATTACTTATCTCTCTCACTGGTCAGACTGAAACATGACTACTTAGTCAATTCCATAGTTATTATCCACACACATAAAGAAGAACACGAAATACACCATAACAACATAGTATACATAATATTATATATATATATATATATACTATATATATATATATATTTATATATGAGGATAGGGGGATTGGGGTAAAATCCGACAGAATATGGAAAAATAATAGAGGGAGAAAGTTGACAAAAAGGACAACCTCAAAACAAGTAGATTGTGGGAGATATATTTCGTTTTGCCTTCAACAGGACCTCATCAGTCTTTTATTTGTTTGATATATATAATAAAAAACTGATGAGAAGTCCTGCTCAAGGCAAGACGAATATATCGCCCACATCTATTTGTTGTTGAGGTTGTTTCTCTTTGTGTCCACTTCTTCTCTCTCTGTCTGTCTGTCTGTCTGCTCTCTCTCTCTATAATAATATATCATATCATATATTATTTAATTTTGAGTATTTAAAAAATGAATGCTTATTATGCAGATACCCAGGTTTGTTTTCTAAGTCGCAATCATCAGCTGCAAAATAATTTGTGGACTTGAGCATGTATTTTCTTTGTTTCATAAAAAAAAATGTGTTTATATATTTATATTATATATATATTATATTATATATATATATATACCTCATAACCCATACTTTATTAAACAACCATAGTAAAATAATACCCACAAATCGATTCGCATCTTTCATTTTAAATACTCACGAACAAACATAACAAAGCGTCTCTCCCTATAACGAAAAAATCTTATTCAATGAACACACGTGTAATGGCCTGCAATAATCGGTACCTCGATTTAATTCAGTGGATTTAACCCTGAAGATTCTTATTGGTAGAACTCGAGTAGTTTTCTATTGTATTCCATTTCTTTTAATATATATATATATATAATATATATATATATATTATATAATATAATTTCTCTCTCTTCTCTCTCTCTCTATCTCTCTCTCTCTCTCTCTCTCTCTCTCTCTCTTCTCTTTCTTCTTCAATCACCAATTCTATCCATTTCAGTCTGTTCCTTTTATTCTATAAATATTATTCTTATCTTTCTTCTTTTTTTTCGTCTTCACAGCTTTTTTGTTTTTCATTCTATTGTTCAACCCTGTTAGTAATTTAGGAAAACTCATAAATTTCAAATATTTACCGCCTAATTCAATATTTGTCCCCGTTTTTTATTTCATTTTTAAAAAGAAATTCAATTTTCTTACATTTCCTTTTTTTCTTTGTATTTTTCTAGTAATTCTCCTTTGAATTGTCTATCTATCTATTTATCTATCTATCTTATTTCAGACTATTTCAGAATCTCACCTTACCTTGTTCATCATCTGGCCTATTCAAGCGTGCTAGCAATCTTAGATAGACTAAGCACATATTATATATATATATAAACATATATATAATATATAATATATGTGTTGTGTATATAATATATATATGTACACACATATATATATATATATATATATATATGTAAACAACATACTATATATATTATATATATATAAATATATATAATAATATATATAACATTACATACATATATATATTATATAATAACACATATATATAATATATTATATATATTATACATATATATATTATATTAATAACACACAACACAACAACACACACACTAATTATATATTATAATATATTTATATATAATATACTAATAGTAAACAGTCTTATTCATCTATCTGTCTTTTATCTATCTATCTATATCTCGTCGTTTCATCTATCTATTGAAGATGTTCTATTGGTTTCGTTTTATCTATCTGAATTAAGAATCTGCTTTCTGTAATCGTATATCCTAATTTCCTCCATCTATCTTATCTAATTCGCTATCCTTCTTATCTTTATCTATCATATCAGTCTGTTCATCTATTCTACTATATTCTCAGTCCCCTGTTTATATATACTATTCTAGCTAGTGTCTATTGGTTTTCGTCTATCTATCGAATAGATCTTATATATCGAAGGTATCATAAATATCTTCGTAATATTATCCACATCTTAGTCTGACTCTATCTTTGTCTATTCTATCTGATCCTGGGCATTGTTTCTCTATCTTTTCGATCGGGCATTGTTTCTCAATCATATATCTCAGTTCCGCAATCTATTTTCTTATCTATTATCTATATCGTCATGGTTCATCTATCTATACTATATTCGTCATGTACTATCCTATCTAGATGTCTATTGGTTCGTCTATCAATATCTGAATCTAAGTCTGTTCTGGTATCTATATTCGTTCCTCAATCTATCAATCTATCTATCTATCTTGATCTAATTCGATATCATCTATTATCGTATATCTCAGTCTGTTCATCTATCTATCTATCTCTCAGTCTGCTTCATCTATCTATCTAGGATGTCTATTGGTTCGTCTATCTATCTTGTTATCTGAGTCTGTTCTGTATACTTATATCTCAGTTCCCCATCTATTATCCTATCTATCATCTAATCGTACTATCTATCATCATATATCTCAGTCGTTTCTCTATCTATATACTCTATCTATATGTTGTATGTATATGTATGTATGTATCTACTAAATCTATTCTTATCTAATCTTATTATCTATCTATCTATCTGATCTATATAGTTTGCTCTCGATTATATTATCTATCGGTTTGATTTATAGTCTATCATATTTATCATCGCTTATCTATCTATCCTATATTCTNCAGTTTTTATTTTCACCTATCTTATCTATCTATCTATCTAAGTATCTATCTATCTCTCAGTTTTTTCATCTATCCATCTATCTATCACTCAGTTTTTATCAATATATCTATCTATCTATCTATCTATCTATCTATCTCTCAGTTTTATTCATCTATCTATCTATCTATATCTCAGTTTTGTTTTATCTATCTATCTATATCTCAGTCTGTTCATCTATCTATCTATATATATATTTCTATGTATCTATCTATCTATATATTTATCTTTGTATCTGTCTATCTATCTATCTATCTATATATCTATCTATGTTGATTGTTCATTTATCTATTCATATCTCAGTCTGTTCCTCTATTTCTCCTTCTATCTATATCTTAGTCTGTCCCTCTATCATCTATCTATCTATCTATCTATCTATCTATCTATCTATCAGTCTTTCTGTCTATATCTCAGTCTGTTCATCTATCTATCTATCTATCTATCTATCTATCTATCTATCTATCTTAATCTGTTCATTTATCTATTCATATCTCAGTCTGTTCCTCTATTTCTCCTTCTATCTATATCTTAGTATCCTCTATCTATCTATCTATCTATCTATCTATCTATCTATCTATATCTATTAGTATATCTATCTATATCTCAGTCTGTTCATCTCTCTCTCCTCTCTCTCTCTCTCTCTCTCTCTATATATATATATATATATATATATATATATTTATATTATATATATATATATATATATATATATATATATATATATATCTTGTATCTGTCTATCGATCTATCTATGTTGATCTGTTCATTTATCTATTCATATCTCAGTCTGTTCCTCTATTTCTCCTATCTATATCTTAGTCTCTTTCTCTATCTATATATCTATCTATCTATCTATCTCCCTATCTATCTCCCTATCTTTTTATGTTGGTATGTTTATCTATCTATATCTTAGTCTGTCCCTCTAATATATCTATCAGTCTATCTATCTATCTATCTATCTATCTATCTCTCAGTTTTTTCATCTATCTATCCATATCTCAGTCTGTTCATCTATCTATCTCTCTCTATATATATCTATCTTTGTATCTGTCTATCTATCTATCTATGTTGATATGTTCATTTATCTATTCATATCTCAGTCTGTTCCTCTATTTCTCCTTCTATCTATATCTTAGTCTGTTCATCTATCTATCTATCTATCTATCTATCTATCTATCTATCTATCTATCCCCCAACCTTTTTATGTTGGTATGTTAATCTATATATCTATATCTTAGTCTGTCCCTCTATCTATCTATCTATCTATCTATCTACCTATCATACCTCATTTAAATTTATGACAGACTTATCACCTAGTTCATTCTCGTCAGCCCTTTGACGGCTGTTATTTATTTCTCTTCCGTGTTGTTGTTTTTCATTTGTCATTCCCTGCTTGTAATATCTATATTTTTTTCGTTAAATTCGCCGTTATTTCTGACACGTCATTTTTTTTATTTGTCCTTCGTCTTCTCGTTATTCAAGTTCTTCTCGTCACGTGATTCGCCAGAAACTCGTACAAGGAGTTTTCACTTAAAGCTTTCAATTTCTTAACTTTATTCCGGTGTCATTTTTTAATTCATTTCCTGGTTTTGTCATTTTGACGGTGCTACAGAAGTAGGTGACCTTTTCTATCATTCGTTTTAACACAAAATATCCATCAACACGTTCTTAAAACCTTTCACACACACACACACACACACACACACACACACACATAATATATATATATATATATATATATATATATATAATGAAAGGTTTTTAAGAAAGGTTTGATGGATATTTTGTGTTAAAACGAATGATACAATTGATACTAAAAATATAACAATCTTAGCTAGCTATTATTAAATAGGAAATATTAAAGAGAAATTTAACTGATACATGTTTCTTGTGTTTACAATAGAAATTAGCAATAATTAGATTCCCGGATAGGAGAAATTTATTAAATAAAAAAGATGAATCTCTGGGGAAATGTCGCCACAGATTGCATAACTTGCGAGCAATTGATCAATAGTTAAAATCTCTCTCTATAAATATATATTTGTTTTCTACCAAACTAACCCTACGAATCCAAAACTGACTCACCGAGATTGATGCGCCGTAAAACAAACTAAATGAAATCAAAACCAACCAAACTCTATCCATCCATCCATCCATCCTCTATCTATCTATCTATCTTTCAGTGTCATATCTCACTCTCAACCATTTTTTTCAGATGTCCCTTGTCAAATTTTAAACTTTAATACCTCCTAAAATTCACATTAAAAAAATTATTTCACGTTCTTTTCGTTCTGGTATTTTATTTGTCATTTTCACGGTTTTCTACCATTCGTTTTAACTCAAAATATCCATCAACACTTTCTTAAAACCTTTCACACACACACACACACACACACACACACACACACACACACACCACACACATATATATATATATATATATATATATATATATATATATATATTAAAAGGTTTAAAGAAAGTGTTGATGGATATTTTGTGTTAAAACGAATGATACAAATGATACTAAAAAATGACACAATTGATACTAAAAATATAACAACCTTAGCTAGTTATATTTGGAATTTAAAGCGTCAAAATATAACATCTATTATTAAATGGTAAATATTGAAGATATCAAATATCTGTCAAAGTTTAACTGATACATGTTTCTTGTGTTTATGAAAAAAGTTAGCGATAATTAGATTCCCGGATAGGAGAAATTTATTAAATAAAAAAGATGAATTTCTGGGGAAATGTCGCCACAGATTGCATAACTTGCGAGCAATTGATCAATAGTTAAAATCTCTCTCTATATATATACATTTGTTTTCTACCAAACTAACCTTACGAATCAAAAACTTAGTCGGCATTAAATGACTCACCGAGATTGATATGCCGTAAAACAAACCAAAGGAAATCCAAACCAACCAAAATCTATCTATCTATCTTTCAGTTTCATATCTCACTCTCAAACTTTCTTTGTCCCTTGTCAAATTTTAAACTTTAATACCTCCTAAACTTTACTTTTAAAAATTCTATTTCACGTTCTTTTCGTCGGCCTCTCTGGTATTTTATTTGTCATTTTGACGGTGCTACAGAAGTAGTTGACCTTTCTATCATTCGTCTTAACACAAAATATCATCAACACTTTCTTAAAACCTTTCACACACACACACACACACACACACACACATATATATATATATATATATATATATATATATATATATATATATATATAATATATTATATATATATAAAGGTTTTAAGAAAGTTTTGATGGATATTTTGTATTAAAACGAATGATACAAATGATACTAAAAAATGCTACAATTGATACTAAAAATATAACAACCATATCTAGCTACATTTGGAATTTAAAGCGTTAAAATATAACACCTATTATTAAATGGGAACTATTAAAGAGATTAGATATCTGCCGAAGATTAACTGATTCATGTTTCTTGTGTTTACAAAAAAGTTAACAATAATTAGATTCCCGGATAGGAGAAATTTATTAAATAAAAAAGATGAATTTCTGGGGAAATGTCGCCACAGATTGCATAACTTGCGAGCAATTGATCAATAGGTAAAATCTATATATACAGGGTGTCCCAGAATTTACACACCATCCTGATTTTCAAAAATACACCTTTGTTGATTTCAAATCACTGTTATTGAGAATAATTATAATAAATGCTCAAATTGAGAGATAGAAAATTAATTGTGTCAATTAATATCTATGAATATGTTTTTGAAATAACTAAAGTTGTTGTTTTTCAAAACCTGGATAATACATGACTTCTGGGACACCATATATATATATATATACATTTGTTTTCTCCCAAACTAACCCTACGAATCCAAAACTTGAGCACCCCTTCATCACCATTGCTCCCTGGTCCACTCTGACCCGGAGTTTATAAACAAAATTGTAATATGCATTAAGAATGAATTCATTTCACAACTTTGTCGGTATTAAATGACCCACCGAGATTGATATGCCGTAAAACAAACCAAATGAAATCCAAACCTGTTGGCATTTTCTGAATATAAGGTGTGTGCTGGATGACCACTTCTACTTATAGACTCGCCGACAACCATGTGATCAAACTCTTGGCCAACCATTGGCGGTGCTCTGCTGCTGTAATAATATTTATATCGGCTGATCTGGTCGTAGCTACGCATAGCGGCTTTGAACCGACGTGGACGACAGAACATAGGATTATATCACTGGACCTTTGACACCACGTAGGATTCCATAACTCAGGACTTTAATAAGTGAATAAGTCCTGAGTTATAGAATCCTTTGGTAAGTGAATAAGTCCTGAACTATAGAATCCTTTGGTAAGTGAATAATAAGGATTCTATAGCTCAGAACTTATTCACTTACCAAAGGATTCTATAGTTCAGGACTTTCACTTACCAAAGGATTCTATAGTTCAGGACTTATTCACTTTCACCAAAGGATTCTATAGTTCAGGACTTATTCACTTACCAAAGGATTCTATAGCTCAGGACTTATTCACTTACCAAAGGATTCTATAGCTCAGGACTTACTTACTTTAAGTCCTTTTCAACTGGCCAAGGATGGCGGTCAGAACTTAACAAAACCAACCAAACACTATCTATCTATCTATCTATCTATCTGTCAATTTCATATCTCACTCTCAAACTTTCTTTGTCCCTTGTCAAATTTTAAACTTTAAAACCTCATAAAATTCACTTTTTAAAATTTTATTTCACGTTCTTTTCGTCGGCCTCTCTGGTATTTTTCCTTCCCTTCCGTTTGAAACTGAGAATTTTTTACGCGTTGTGGTGTGAGAGGCGAAGAAGCGGCAGTGTGAAATATTGACATTTTGTATAGCCAAAGCAATTAGAAAAAGTTGATTGATTGAGTGATATTCTTATTGAACACTCCTGCTGTTTCGACTGCAATTGGGGAATCAAACCATCAACTAGAAAATAAAACATTACTTTAGAATAATCAGTTTGTACTTTGTCTCACCTCTCTTTCTCTCTCCTCCCTCTCCCCCCTCTCTCTCTCTCTCTCTCTCTTTCTCTCTTTCTATTTGTCTGTCTCTGCCTCTCGCTCTTGTTCTCTCTCTCTCCCTCTCTCTCTATATATTTTTCTTCTTTCTACTGACATCACTCTCTTTGTCTGTCTCCTTCGTTCTCTCTGACTCTCACTTACTCTGCTTGTCTGTCTGTCTGTCTCTCTGTCTCCTTCCCTCTCACTCTCTGTCTGTCTGTCTGTCTCTTTCCCTCTCACTTTCTCTGTTTGTCTCTCTGTCTGTCTCACTCTCTGTCTGTCTGTCTGTCTATTTCACTCTCCCTTTCTCTGTTTGTTTGTCTGTCTGTTTCACTCTCTCTCTCACTCTCTCTCTTTTTCTCTCTCTCTCTCTCTCTCTCACTGTCTGTCTGTTCCTTTAACTCTCTCTTTGTCTGTTTGTCTATCTGTCTCACTCTCTCTCTCCTCTCTCTCTCCACTCTCTGTCTGTCTGTCTGTCTGTTTCTTTCCCTCTCACTTTCTCCGTTTGTCTGTCTGTCTGTCTGTCTGTCTCACTCTGTCTCACTCTCTGTCTGTCTATCTGTCTCTTTCCCCTCACTTTCTCAGTTGTCTGTCTGTCTTTCTCACTCTCTCTCTCACTCTCTGTCTGTCTGTCGTCTGTCTATTCACTCTCACTTTCTCTGTTTGTCTGTCTGTCTGTCTGTCTGTCTGTCTGTCTCACTCTCTCTAAACTCTCTGTCTGTCTCGTTCACTCTCTCTTCTCTCTTTGTCTATCTGTCTGTCTCATTCTCTCCCACTCTCTGTCTGTCTCTTTCCCCCTCACTTTCTCTGTTTGTCTGTCTGTCTGTCTCACTCTAACTATCTTCTGTGTCTGTCTGTTGTCTCTTTCAATCTCACTTTCTCTGTCTGTCTGTCTGTCTCTTTCCCTCTCACTTTCTCTGTTTGTCTGTCTCTCTCACTTTCTGTCTGTTTGTCTCACTCTGTCTCACTCTGTGTCTTTCTGTCTGTCTCTTTCACTCTCTCCTTTTGCCTGTCTATCTTTTCTTTCTCTCTCTTTTTCCTTTCTTTCCTAATTTCTTCACATTTGTACGCCCTTCCCATTTCTACTTTCATTTTCAACTTTGTCTCACCTTCTCTCTCTCTCTCTCTCTCTCTGTCTCTTTCTCCCCTCTCTGTCTCTGTATCTCTCACCCTCTCTCCATTTATCTCTCCCTGCACTCTGTCTTTCTGTCTATCTCTCTCTCTCTCTTTCTTATTCCTAATTTCTTAGCATCTCTCCGTCTTCCTCTTTTCCACTTACATTTTCCCCTTTGTCTCACCGTCTCTCTCTCTCTCTCTTTCCCTCTCTCTCTTTCTTTGTATCCCTCCCCTCTCTCTCTTTCTTTCTCTCTTCTCTCTCTCTCTCTCTTATTTTCCCCTTCCTAACTTCCTAGCATCTCTCGTCTTCCTCTTTTCCACTTATACTTTTCACTTGTCTCACTGTCTCTCTCTCTCTCTCTCTTTCTCTCTCTATTTCTTTTCTCTCTCTCTATTCTCTCTTTTTCTCTCTCTCTATTTCTCTCTTCTCTTCTCTATTTCTCTTTCTTTGTATCCCTCTCTGTACCTATCTCTCTCTCTCTCTCTCTCTCTTATTTTCCCTTCCCTACTTCTAGCATCTCTCCGTCTTCCTCTTTTCCACTTACATTTTCCCTTTGCTCACCGCCCCTCCCTCTCTCTCTTTTCTCTCTCTCTCTCGCTCTCTTTCTTTGTATCCCTCCCCTCTTTCTATCTCTCTCGCTTATTCTCCCTTCCTAACTTCCTAGCATCTCTCTGTCTTCCTCTTTTCCACTTATATTTTTCCCTTTGTCTCACCGTCTCTCCCTCTCTCTTTCTCTCTCTCTCTCTCTTTCTTTCTTTGTATCCCTCCCCTCTCTCTATCTCTCTCTCTTATTTTCCCTTCCTAACTTTCTAGCATTTCTCCATCTTCCTCTTTTCCACTTAAATTTTTCCCTTTGTCTCACCGCCCCTCTCTCTCTCTCTCTTTCTCTCTCTCTTTCTCTCTCGCTCTCTTCTTGTATCCCTCCCCCTCTCTCTCTCTCTCTCTGTCTCTCTCTCTCTCTTATTTTCCCTTCCTAACTTCCGAGCATTTCTCCATCTTCCTCTTTTCCACTCTTCAAACATTTCATGTTTCATTTCCTTTCAAAATTTCTCCCGCCATTTATTCATCTTGTCATAAACACATTCCTGTGTTCATTTCTTTTGTTCGTCTATCATTTATTACCTACATATGTTAATATCTATATTTTATGCCTGTACACAAATTAGAGAAAAAGAAGATGCCATTTTCAAAATGATATATCATTATGTAGGTAACATCGATATTTTTCTCTTAATCGGTGATCTATGTCTTTTCATATCTTTTCAAACTTCGAGATCTCGTTAGAATGTATTTTTCTCACGCATATTAACGTTTTTAAAAAATGGTTAAAATTTTCATACGTTTCTTTTGTCTCTTACGCATCACTTCCCCTATTCTCTCACTGCTCACACGCTTTCGATATATATATATATATATATATATATATATATATATATATTATATATATATATGTGTATGTGTGGTGTGTGTGTGTGTGTGTGTGTGTTTGTGTGCGTTAATATATATATTATATATATATATATATATATAATCAAAAGTCCAGAGAAGAAATATTTCTTACGACTAGGAGTTTTTTTAAAAAACTTGTCGCAGATTGAGAGCTCAATGTGTGCTCTTATTGTTAGAGTCACAGAGCAAATTATAATTAATAAATAACAAAAGACTTAGAGATTGTGCATTATAGACTATTCGGGGAGCTTAGACAAAGTGTCTAATTCTCCCGACTCATCAGATGCGTTCGGATCTGATGAGTCGAGAGAATTAGACACTTTGTCTAAGCTCCCCGAAATAGTCTTAATGCACAATTCTAAGTCTTTTGTTATTTCATTAATTATATATATATATATATTATATTATATATATATATATATATATATATTATTTGTGAATAAAAACCATAAATCCCATAACGAAGCTCTGTGGGCCCCAGATACCCACGAGTGGAAATGGTCACGATATCCATGGTATTTAAGGCCTTTTATTCACAATTAAATTTGCTCTGTTTTATAAGAATTAACATTGAGCTCTCATACGGAACCTTGAACGCTACAACAAATACATAGTAGAGAACTAGGACCAGCCTAGAATCACCCTTGCTACCAAGATTAGGTACCCCCCCCCAACAAAGAATGTATATATATATATAGGAAAACTCATCCACAGACACCGTGTTTCGACGTTTCACGTCTCATAGACACAACTAACTCTTACCATTAACGAATTTCGACTGAATTTACGCATATCCGAACCGTTAATCTAGGCCATTGCCAGCTGCCGTTTAAGGAGCGGTGTTTTAACTGTTTTAATACATACATATGTGTATATCAGAGAGATCAAATCTGTAAACAGATGATCATTATTGAAGTCATACCTAATTTTGAAAATTAATTAGTTAAT
The DNA here is from genome assembly GCA_023376005.1 of Doryteuthis pealeii. NCBI lineage: Eukaryota > Metazoa > Mollusca > Cephalopoda > Myopsida > Loliginidae > Doryteuthis > Doryteuthis pealeii. The sequence goes on from JALAJA010000084.1 coordinate 186,126, forward strand.
AATTAATGAATTTTCGCGGGCATATATGTTCAAATGTAAGGCTAGACAAATCGACATTTTCCGATTTGTTTAGCCTTACATTTAATATATTGCCCGCCTAAAATTCATTAATTATTAACTAATCATTTTCAAAAATTAGGTATGCTCAATTAGGCACATATCCTTCCAAATATATATATATATTATAGAATATATATATATATAATATATATATTGCGTATTTGATTACCTTTCTCCATTTCCTTTGTCATAAAATCATTGAATGAAATTTTGATAATTAAGTCGCCTCTTCCAAAACCGTCTGACAATCTCTAAAATACATAATGAGATTTATAAGTTTGCCTTCATAAAAAACGGACGCAATTATTAATTCTAAAATATAAAAATAGAAATAAATGGTTCGATGGCGTCTTCTGAGTTTAAATACAAATGAAGGTTGAAAGAATTTGAAAACAGTAAAACTTTGGGAAAATGTCTGAGTTTCCAAGAATTTTAGACGTGCAATTATTTTTTTATTATTAATATGTCTAGATTTTCCAAGGACAAACGTTGTGACAGACGAGTTTATTCCAAAATTGCGCAGGTCTTCCATCTCCAACAAATCGACAATATTGGTTTGGTTGAGAGTTTACGAAATGAAAGCCGGCCATATTTCTTCACGGCGGTGTTCTCAAGGATGTGCCAGAGCGTAAACACAACCTAAAATCACTTAGACAGCTATCACAGAGTGTGTGTATATTATATAAGTTTTGAGATTGAAATTATTCAAATACAGACCTTAAAAAGAACGGTTCATTCTTTAAAATCACACACACACACACACCCACCACACCCAACACACCACAACACACACACACACATATAATATATATATATATATATATATATATATAAATTAGAATAAGGAAGTGATCCATTGTGTATCAGAGTAAGAAATTTGAAAAACAGGAATGTTATTGTTGTGATGTTAGTTCAACAGTAAAAGATCAAGTCGAGGTAGGGTTAAAATGAGACGTGTATTTACATAAGGAACAAGAACGGTAGCTTGCCGCTAAACTGGTAACAGTACAACCTTTTCACTCGGTGTCGCACTATTTATAGTGAGAACCGGTGTATATTCTCCACTGTAGAACGCCGGGTACAACGTTATTAATTAATGTTGTTTTATTGGCTATATTGCAATATTTCAATCCGTAGCGATCATCCTCAGAGCCTGTTTATTATGAAACGAAGGAAACAATTCTTTAAAAAATATGACCGTTTTAAGGGAAATAATGCATAACACTCTTTAAGTAAAAGAATTCTTTAAAGATGAATTCTTTAATATGAAGCTTGTGAAGAATTTGAAAACAAAGTTAAAACTTTGGAAAATGTTTCTTGAGATTCTAGAAATTTTAGACGTGCAATTATTTTTTAATAATTTCAGACAACTATGAATATAGGCTATGTATATGGAAAGGAAGTAGGTAATGGTTGTGTTGAGTCATAAATTGAATGTGTCTGTTCCTTGTGTCATCAACCCTTTATGTCTATTACAGTCTGTTCCTTCGTATCTATCTATCTATCTATCTATCTATCTGATTCAGTCTGTTTATATCTATCTCAGTCCAAAGATTATCTATCTATAGACCTATCTATATCCATCACAGTCTGTTCCTTCCTATCTATCTATCCCGGTATGCTACTATCTATCGATCTATATCAGTATGTTATTATCTATCTATCTATCTATCTATCTATCACTCTCTCTCTCTCTTTATATATATATATATATATATATATATATATATATATATATAATATATATGTGTGGTGTGTGTGTGTTTGGTCTTGTTTTACGGCATATCAACCTCAGTGGTCATTTAATGCCGATAATGTTTCGAAATAAATCAATTCTAATGGATAAATACAAATTTTTTATAAATACATTTTTCTATTTAACCCATAGATGGGACCCTAACAGGTACTACCACTCCGGGCAGAGTGGACCAGGGAGCAATGGTGATGAAGGGGTGCTCCACATTCCCCAAACCTCCAGAACTGGAACCTCACCATCAGATAGAGTATAACTTAATTCCCAGGACATGTAGACCCTCAGTCACCGCCTTCTAGCACCCATATGATAAAAAGGGGTTGGGGCTTGCCATAAAGGCAATAGGGTTGGGAAAAGCATATAGGTACTAGGGCTTGACGTGACAAGCCTGTCTAGACCCCAAAAAGCTAAAAGTGGAACATTGCAAATCATGGACTGCTCAGCCACCTGGGTTATATCCTTAAGCATCACGGGTCGCCACCCACGGCCAACAGGTGGCCCCATTGTTGGGGGGGGGGTCTTACTCCTCTACAGAGGTGCTGTCGGTGCATTCTAACGTCCCAGCCAACAGAGCGGTGAAGCATACGTAAATAAAAAACAAAATATACTTTTAGGATTCATACTTTATTCCTAGGTTCATAGTTATTTTTTGGGTGGGTGGGAGATTTTCTCCAGTCCAAGTAAATAACCTCTATTTCCAGTCAATGTCTGCATTTGGAATGCCGAGGAATTTTTTTGGCGGTAGGATATGGGCTATTTTTCTGCGGATGTCAAGAGGATGCTTCCTGTCTAAGAGCTCCTGGGAGATTGTTATTTTATCTTATCTTATTCTGAACAGTCTTTCATAGATCCCCACAGATCGCCTATCTATCTGTTCCTAACTGGTGCTACCACTCCGGGTCAGAGTGGACCATATATGATAAAAAGCGTGGCGTGTGGTCTAATGGTTAGAGTCGTGGGAAATGGACTCGTCAACCCGAGTTCAATTCCTGGACGAAGCTGTTGGCTTTTCACATGGCGCTAATACCCTAGGGAAAGGTATTAATCCAATTCTCCCTCCAGCTATAGGTAAATAGCCGGGTAGACTCGGCTCTTTAACCATGGCTAAGTAACCAGTGTAGGAGAAGGAAAACTCTGAATTCAAAGCTGTTAAACTCCGCTTAATAAATTGACCTTGAGTCGCATCCAGCTCGTGCAGAGGAGTTGGTATATATATATATACATATAATATATATATATATATATATAATATATATATATATATATATATATAAATATAACAAACTTGTTGGTAAATCCTCGCGGTGAGAAAAAAAACCCAGCAAACATCAACCGGGAAGAGAAGAATTTTTGTAAAAAAGAAAAGACCAAGATAATCGTACCAACAAAAAATAATCTATTGGTACAATATTTTGGCCAAAAGTAAAAACAATTTATATGCATATATATATATAAGATATATATATATACATACAAACCCGCCAGGAGACTAAAGCTAATAAGTAAAAAGTGCTCAATACCTAAGTAGAGCAAATAATAAAGATAAATCTACTGAGTCAGATGAACCTACTAAAAGTTTCACTTAATGCTCTTCAGAGCTAAGATCTGAAGAGCATTAAGCGAAACTTTGAGTAGGTTCGTCTGACGCATTAGATTTATCTTTATATATATATATATATATATATATATATATATATATATATAATAATTTATACCAAGCGTGTTTGGTAAATCCTTGCGGTGAGAAAAAAAAAAACAGCAAATAGTTTGATTGTAAAAAATATACTACCAAACATCAACCAGGGGAAAAAAAATTTTGAAAAAAGAAAAGACCAAGATATTCGTACCAACAAAAAATAAAAAAAATAATATATTTGTACAGTATTTGACCAAAAGAAAAAACAATTTATATGTATATATATGTATATAAGATATATATATATACATTCATATAACCGCTAGGAGAAAGCTAATAAGTAAAAAGTGCTCAATACCTAAGTAGAGCAAATAATAAAGAGAATTCTAATGAGTCAGACGAACCTACTAAAAGTTTTGCTTAATG
>JALAJA010000084.1:195000-208054 GCA_023376005.1 Doryteuthis pealeii
TAGTTACCATTATAACCGTTATAAGAAATAATTGACAAACAGTTCACCTTTCACTGACGTAGCCGTTGATTTCTCATTGTCTAAACGAAGAGCGTGCGAAGATAACTGAGTTAGTTAGATTTTGGCGGTTAGTCGACGGGATCAGACGTGATATTGATCTGTTCCCCAGCACGCCATCTTCTCACTGCGTAGTTAAACCCTTTTTGGCTTCAGTTTTAATAAAAACGTCTTTGAAAAGTAAACAAATCTTGCATTGGATTATTAATGAACACAGACAACTGGAACCGGCTCAACAGAAGGAGCCGGCTCAACAGAAGGAGCCGTATCACCGAGAAGAGGAAATATCCGAAATAAAAACTCTTAAGAACACTTCTCCTCTCGCCATTTATACACCCGAGTTTAAGGGATATATAACACTGGTTCAATACCGACCCTCACGAACTCAGCGCATGAGTAGCACAGCTTGTATATCTACAGTAAAGTTGGGAGCTGATGGTAGGTATGGCGCTCCACCTCAGACTCAAAAGCAATCTTAGTTAGTTAGATTTTGACGTTTAGTCAACTGGATCAGACGTGATGCTGATCTGTTCTCCAGCAAGCCATCTTCTCACCGCGCGGTTAAACCCTTTTTGGCTCCAGTTTTAATAAAAATGTCTTTGAAAAATAAACAAGTCTTGAATCATATTATTAATGAACACAGGCAACTGGAACCGGCTCAACAGAAGGAGCCGGCTCACCGAGAAGAAGAAATCACCGAAATAGAACCTCCTAAGAACACTTCTCCTCTCGCCATTTATATACTCGAGTTTAAGGGATATATAGCACTGGTTCAATACCAACCCTCACGAACTCAGCGCATGAGTAGCACAGCTTATATATCTACAATAAAGTTGGGAGCTGATGGTAGGTATGGCGCCCCACCTCAGACTCAAAAGCAATCTTAGTTAGATTTTGACGGTTAGTCGACGGGATCAGACGTGATGTTGATCTGTTCTCCAGCAAGCCATCTTCTCACCGCGCGGTTAAACCCCTTTTGGCTCCAGTTTTAATAAAAAAAACGTCTTTGAAAAATAAACAAGTCTTGCATTATATTATTAATGAACTCAGTTCAATACCGTTCAATACCGACCCTTACGAACTCAGCGCATGGGTAGCACAGCTTGTATATCTACAGTAAAGTTGGGAGCTGATGGTAGGTATGGCGCTCCACCTCAGACTCAAAAGCAATCTAATTTGTCTAGCGCTAGTAAAAATGGAATAGACTCCCTAGCTATCCAGCTGATACCGACAGTAGGTCCCTTTACTTTATTTATTTGTGCTGTTATTTTAGTTACTTGATATTTACCGCCAGATTTTTTAATCAATTTAACATACTGTAAGATTCAATGGTATCTAATGAACATACAATTCCGACACGTTGTGAGAAAAAATATTTAATATATATAACAGCACATGGAAACGATAAGATACATAATGTACAAGAGAATAGAACATCTAAATGTTATATACTGGGGTTTTCACTAACCAAATCAGCATATAACGTTGTATACCTTTCTTTACTTCTTACTCTGGTCGTCTTTTCTTCTGACCGGCTTTGGTTCTATCTTCTAACATCTTGGTCTGGTCTAGTGTCTGGGGACTTCGGTCTGGTTTTCCATGCTAGGGATTTCTCGTTATCAGAAGCCCTGTGTTATTGTTAGTTTTTGGTAATAAACACAAGACTTCGATTTACTTTGATGTTACTTTATTTGTAAATCCCCAGTCCAGACATTCTGCGCTTTGAGACTTACATGTTGCTAGCTCGGCTTCTAACTTCTAACTGACTAACTGAGTTGCTTACTCCTTAAACCGGAAGAGGGCCTTCTATGGGGTTCCGGTTCTCACGATCCATCCCCGCAAGGCAAGGTGAGATTGAGGTCATGCGCCGTCACTCACCCTCAAGGCCATCAGTTGCACTAATCGCCATTATGATTTCTACAATACCTTATAAAAGCATTAGGGATCCAATAATTATGTAACATAAATACAAGATACAATATTCAGGTATAAACAAGATACCCAAATGTACCTAACATATAAATGTTACAGACATGGAACTAAAGGATAGTCCATGCTGTATAAAGGACTTACAGTAATGTAAGGGGGGGGCAAAGCCCCACCGAGAAGGGGGTAGATAGACTCTAGCCCAAAGCAGTTCGTTGAGAAGCGTCCAGCTAAAAGAGGAAGCAGCGTTTGAATGAACGCGCTTAACTACCAGAGGTCCCCCTTGTGGGAACAAACAGCAACGCAGCGAGAAGATAACTCTTCCGGCAAAAGGAAGATAATCCCCTACAATACTATTCAACTACGTGACTTCTCGGGGACTACTACATATCCTGGGGGGACTACTACATCTCCGGGGAACTGAAAATGGCTCCACAGATCCAGATACCACCCTGACGACTTAGGCAACCAATCTAGAAGAATGAAAACTCTGAATTCAAACCCGGTAAACTCTGCTTAAGAAATTGACCACGTGTCCCATTGTAGCATAGGGCCAAACTCAAGTTGTAGTATTAGTCGTTATTAGTTCAGTAACAACATATGAAAGTTGTGTAGTCACAAAGAGGTTGTTTATTCCTTTCTAGGCTTGTGAGTTCTTTTCAGAAAGAAGGAGAGAGAGAGAGAGAGAGAGAGAGAGAGAGAGAGAGAGAGAGAGAGAGAAGAGGAGAGAGGGGGGTATGGTCAAATTATTCTATTGTAAGTCATGTTCGGTACTACTATGTGAAACCCATATGGGGGAACCCGGGAAGCACCGCCTGCCTCTCACGAAGGCCCAGCCGAAAAAGAACGATTTTTCTCTTCTTCCGTTTCTTGTCCCAGGGGTGGGAGGGTCACATTCGCTTCCTGTCAAAACCAGGAACTTCCGTTTTTATTTTAAAATCTAGTCCCAGGGTCATTCGTCAGTCAATTGCTGGTACCCCGTTCAGTGTTTACCCTTCTAAACATTAACCTTTGTTATTATTTCTCTTTCTTCTCTTTCTCCAGAAATCCGCTGCACAGATCCAGATACTTTCACCGCTTTCCTCGAAAATTTAAAGCAACTATTTAATAAATCAGTTATTTTTACGGCTTAAAACGAGAAATAAATAATAAATAAACCAATTTACCTTTTCTGATTTGCCCTTATTATTATTATTATTATTATTATTACAGCATTTGAATTTATCTGTTCTCATCCGCAGAAGCAATATATGTTTCTGATATTAGCTCTTTTTTGCGAGGACCATCCATCAATACGTGGCATTCGTTAATATTGTGACAGCGTAGATATGCATCCGCATCTCAGAGCAAATACCTTTCTTCTTCTTCTTCTTCTTCTTCTTCTTCTTCTTCTTCTTCTTCTTCTTCTTCTTCTTCTTCTGTTTTTTCCTTCTTCTTCTTCTTCTTCTTCTTCTTCTTTCGTTCTTCTTCTTCTTTTTTCGTTCTTCTTCTTTGTTTTCTTCTTCTCTTCTTCTTCTTCTTCTTCTTCTTTTTCTGTTTTCGTTCTTCTTCTTCTTCTTCTTCTTCTTCTTCTTCTTCTTCTTCTTTGTTCGTTCTTCTTCTTCTTCTTCTTCTTCTTCTTCTTCTTCTTCTTCTTTGTTTTGTCGTTCTTCTTCTTCTTCTGTCGTTCTTCTTTTCTTCTTCTTCTTCTTCTTCTTCTTCTTCTTCTTTGTTTTGTCGTTCTTCTTCTTCTTGTTTTTGTCGTTCTTCTTCTTCTTCTCTCTTCTTCTTTTTTGTCGTTCTTCTTCTTTGTTTTTGTCGTTCTTCTTCTTCTTCTTCTTCTTCTTCTTCTTCTTCTTTGTTTTGTTCTTCTTCTTTTCTTCTTTTTTTGTCGTTTTCTTCTTCTTCTTCTTTTCTTCTTCTTCTTCTTCTCTTCTTTCTTTTCGTCTTTTTCTCTTCTCTTTCTTCTTCTTCTTCTTTGTTGTTGTCGTTCTTCTTCTTCTTCTTCTTCTTCTTCTTCTTCTTCTTCTTCTTCTTCTTCTTCTTCTTCTTGTTGTTGTCGTCTTTCTTCTTCTTCTTTTCTTCTTTTCTCTTTCTTCTTCTTCTTCTTGTTGTTGTCGTTCTTCTTCTTCTTCTTCTTCTTCTTCTCTTCTTCTTCTTCTCTTCTTCTTCGAATCATCATTACTTATTTGAATTTATTTATGGAAATATACAAAGTCAAAAGCAATATATGTTTCTGACATCAATTCTTTTTTGCTGCTGAGAAATATTCAATGTTCAAAATTGCGAACGCCTCTAACTTTTGGCGCTTCACATTTTTTATTTCCCTCTCTTTTCACTACGGAACGATCATAAATGATTTGTGCATTGTAACAGGGTTAATTTTTGGCAAGGCTCAGTAATAATTTAGATGGTCCCCCAAAATTAGATTAAGCACGGTGCCAAAGAAAGTAAAAACGAAAAACAAATCGCACCAAGTTACAAAAAAAAAAAAAAAAAATAATAATAATAATAATTAATAATAATAATAATAATAATAAATAAATAAATAAATATAAAAATGAATAATAAAGAAACAGACATTGAAAGTGTATTATCTAATTTCGCAAAGTGTCTGCAATGGAATGGTGAGATTTAATGAAATGTGCAAAATATATGAACTTTTTTTTTTTCTTCTCCAAGACAAAATTAATGTTCGAAATTGTAAAAAAAAAAAAAAATTAAAAAAGAAAAAAAATTAAAATTAAAAAATTTCGTCAGGTGAAATGAGGACAAAAGAGATAGCAAGAATTTCGGGTTTGGAATTTTATAGATTTTGAATCTCATTTTTAGATTGGGTCCAGCTTAACAACTTTTAACATTTTTTTTGTTTTGTTTTGTTTCTTTTTTATTTTTATTTTCATTTGAATATTTAATCAAATCCATTCTTTTCCATTCCATCTATTCTCGTTTATTTCCCGCCTTTGACAGGTTTTCTCCCATATTTACCAGATATACATTTGGTATTTTTCATCATTGTTTTTCTTATTGATTACTTCCCCCCCACCCCACACACACGTTTATTCACACTCTCATTTACATACACTAGCAAATATATGCACCCGGAGGGTACAAGTTTTAATGTAATAAAATTCATATTAAATTAGAAAGGCTAATGAAACTAATTAAGAATGCAGATAAAAAGATTTGAAACAGAGGGGAGTATAATCGAAAAATAGAATAACTGAAACTTATTCTTCCATCATTTATTGGTAAATTTTCCTAATTTAACTATTTAGTTAAAATAAGAAGTAAAGAATAAAATTACAGTTATTTCTTCTTGTTAATGGATTTCTTTTAAGATTTATCCCTGAGATCTTTGCTCATATACATTAAGATAAAACCAAACAATTAGAAATCAATAATACTAAGCACATATCTATTAAAATCAAAGTTTTAATATCAATATGCAAATGAGCCTTCCTGTTCACACTGTAAACCGCTAATTTGTTGTATATATAAATACAATTGCATGTTATAAGTATGTAGATATGGTCAACAGTATTAATAATGTGAAACAATTTTATTAATAATTGAAGTTTAAATGAAAATAAAATCATGGACAATGTGACGTAAATAACCAAGGGAATTGTGACTATAAGTAATAATACAGTTTCGGTTACAGACAGAAAAACACACAATCTCCATTATAATAAGATACATACATACATGCATACACATGGAGGCGCAGTTTGATGACGGCTAGCGTCATGAGAAAATGAATCGAGCACAAGTATTTAAATTTTGATAAAATTATATACTATATTGCTACAGAGTGGTGAATACATGGAATAAACTACCTTCATCAATAGTGAATGCCCCATCTCTAAACTCCTTCAAGGCAAAGTTGGATAATCTGTGGAATGATATTAAATATTCTGTGGATTTAAAATGAATATTTATAAGGAACAGCTGACAGGTCTCAGACCTAATATACTAGCTGAAAAGATATTATTATTATTATTATTATTTACTCCTTTTGAGTTTTCACATCAGCATTAGCTGATGGTCTTCCACTGGAGTCTGAGTGACAGCAAGTCTCCTCAGGTCTCCAGGCCTCTTCTGAGTATTCTGGAAGATTGCAGCAGTGCAGTGTTCTGAATGGTTTCAATCCTTCCTCTGATTTCCAAACTTTCCAAACCCTTTTCTAATCCTTTTGGCTCTGTTCCATTATTATTATTATTATTATTATTATTATTATTATTATTATTATTATTATTATTATTATATATTGAATTAGAAATACTAATGAAATTAAATACGAATACAAAAAAAGATTACACTTATTTTTTACTTCATTCTAATTGATTTCAATATAAAATTATACATAGGATTGCTTTTAATATGTTTGAGAATAAAACAACAATAACAGAAATCAATAAAACTAAGTAATTATTTATTAAACACGGTCTTATCAAAACCGGTATGCAAATTATTCAAACCATATACTATATAAACATTTATTTTTTAATGATATATATCGCACACCGTAAGACTTAAAAAAAATTAATATTATGGGCTGCTTTGGGTCAAATCTATCTCAGCTAGAGACATTGTTACTAAATAAGATGCTAACCAAGATTGGATAATAATTATCTAATAACCATTAATAATACAATGTAAATAACTAGGGGGATTGTGACGTTGGTGGTGGCGTAGTTTTGGTTACAGACACACTATCTTCATTATAATAAGAGGAGAGACACCCGTGGTTTTACCCCCGTATTTAAATCTTTACTTACTTTCTGGAGTAGCTGGCTGGTATCTTACTTTCTTCTGTAGTCTGTTGCTATCTTCATGGCTTTTTGAAACTTCTTCTAACTGGTCTTTGTGCACTTATCTGATTATGCCAAGATTGTTATTAGCTCTTACAGACAATGCAAGGCATATATCTTTTGTGTTCACATTCTTTTTATTATAGATTAATCCCCACACATTCATTCACATCTACATTTACATACATACATACACACTGAAGCGGATATATGTGTGGAGAGGCCGTTTCTCTTCTTCCTATGAGAGACACCCGTGGTTATACCCTGCCATTTAAACCTTTACTTACTTTCTGGAATAGCTGGCTGGTATCTTACTTTCTTCTATAGTCTGTAGCTATCTTGATGACTTTTTCTAACTTCTTCTTACTGGTCTTTGTGGATGGGTCTGATTATGCCAAGATTGTTATTAATTCTTAGAGACAACTCAAGACATATCTTTTTGTGATCACATTTTATTAACTTCAGAACCATACCTTTTCAAACGCAGGCTGGGTGTCTCTCATCTTATTATAATGGAGATGGTGTGTCTGTCTGTAACCGAAACTACATCACCAACAACGTCATAAGATTTGAATATGAGGGTATAACGACGGGTGTCTCTCATAGGAAGAAGAGAAACGGACTCTCCACACGTAAATCCACTTCAGTGTGTATGTGAGTATGTAAATGTGGATGTGAATGAATGTGTGGGGATTAATCAATAATAAAAAACAATGTGAACACAAAAAGATATATGCCCTGCGTTGTCTGTAAGAACAAATAACTATCTTGGCATAACCAGATCCGTCCACAAAGACCAGTTAGAAGAAATAGAAGAAGTCATGAAGATAGCTACAGACTATAGAAGCAAGTAAGATACCTGCCAGATACTCCAGAAAGTAAGTAAAGTTTTGAATATGAGGGCATTAATACAGGTATCTCTCATCTTACGCGAGCCCACATACCGTGATGAGGCTTGACGAGGACTCCCCTGCATGCGGTTGTGATGGTCTGGTTACAACGAGAAGATTTTGGATATAATGAAAAAAAGTCACATCTTTAATAATTTTAAACATGCTACACACACACACACACACACACACACACACACATACATATATAATATATATATATATATATATATATATATATATATATATCCCAATTTGTTGAGTTCTCTAAATAGGGATTTAATTGTAAAATTCACCGTTCTGGCGTGTAGCTAACCCTTGCTTTGTTTACAACTGTTTGAGGACTCTAGGGAATTCATTTCCGCTTAGAAATGAAGCAATTAAATATTATCCTATATTTGACAGCTGCCTCTGGCCGCACGGGTAAGAGACTTGGCGAACGAAAGTTCATTCGGGTCTTAAACGCGGTCAGGGGTAGCTGTTAAGGTATAACCACACTGATGAGAGGTGTCTGTGGATTATTTATTATATATATATATATATATATATATATATATATATATAGTAAACTACAGACACGTGTTTCGAGGTATCACCTCTCATCAGTGCAGTTTTACCATTTTTTAGCAGTTACCTCTGGCCGGGTTTAAAACCCGACCGAGCTTACGCTCGCTAATCCTCTTACCCATACGGACACAGTCAGCTGCCAAGTATAGCAGGATATTTACTCGCTACATTTATAAGCGGAAATGAACTAACCTAGAGGTCTCGAACTTTGTAAACAAAGTGAATCTTAGCTGAACGCCGAATACGGTGAATTTTGCTATTAAATCCCTTCTAGATAAAGTGCTCAACCGAAATTGGGAGCGTATAATAGAGTAAACTACAGACATGTGTTTCGATGTACCACCTCTCATCAGTGCAGTTATACCATTTTATATATATATATATACATATTTGAAAAATCTAAATAAAGAACAAATAAGATTTATATGATATAAAGCATAAATTATCGTATCAAGTGATGAATTGAATGCAAAAATAAAAGAATAAGATAAACTATTACTTTTGTTTTGAACTTGGAGGCATCGTCTTGTTCAGCTGATATGGTTTCATCTCTTGACAAACCGTTGTAAATATCCGGGGGCGATTCCTTTTGCCAATGGCTTTTTAACATTATTATAGAGGTTTATTATATTTGGCACGTAGTGATGACATTATAAGAAAATGTAGTAGTAGGGTAGGTCGATTTTTAACTTTCTTTTTGCATCAAAAGGCTCTTACATAGTGAACTTTAATGCATAAACAACGTATACTGCAATTTATAGAAATTATAGCAACGATTTAGAATGAACTAGAAGCGCTACCTGGCGTCGCCTGGGTAGAGGGGTGTGTAAAAACGTTAGTTTGGGCAGGGGTTGTTAAAATGTTATTTTGGGTAGGGGGTGGGAAAAATGTTAGTTTGGGTAGAGGGTGTATAAAATGTTAGTTTGGTAGCGGCGTGTAAAATGTTAGTTTGGGTTAGGGGCGTGTAAAAATGGTTAGTTGGGGTAGAGTGTGCGTGTGAATAACATTGTTCTTGTTTGCGTGGTCTGATGGTGTGCGCCAATAACTTGTTTATGTCTTGTGTTAATCGTATTGCTCTGAAGTTTATATATATTAATACCTTTTATTAGTTATCCGCGCGCTCTTATGTAGCGTGTCGTTATACTATTATCTATATTCATCTTAAGTTTTATCGCGTTCGTTAGCTTAGTGTGTGTCTTCTTGTTTATACTATATATTGTCTAGCTTTTCTTTCTATTTTATTTATCGTTTATATGTATCCGTCTTCAAATACTTCATGTATACGGCGCGTTGTTGGTTATATAATATCGTATAGTTTTCTGTTTATGTCATGTGGTTGCGCTCGTAATAAATGTTTATTCGTTTTCTGGCAGGTAGAGGGGTGTTGCTTAATACAATTGTCTATGCTTACTCTCTGCAAACTTTTTAACACGATGGCGGTGTAAAAATGTTAGTTGGGTACTATGGGTGTCGTTTCTTTCGCTAAGAATGTTCAGTTTCTTTCTTTCTAGTCGCCTAACATTGGCGCTTGTTGTTAACCCACCTTTCATCTTAGTTGGGCTAAGAAGTGTGGTGTGTAAAATGCTTTTATGTTTCCTTTCTGCGCTGTTATGCTATGCGCGGCGTGTAAAAATGTTAGTATCTGCTGCGTAGAGGGTGTGTGGTAAACCACTGTTTGTTTTGGACCGTAGTGAGGCTCGTTCGTATATATATTATTACTTATGTTTAGGTGTTCAGTACACGGGGTGTCTCAACAACTGTTAGTTCTTTGGGTAGTCAGTTGTGGTCGTTGTTAAAAATGTTAGTTTGGGTAGAGGGGTGTGTAAAAACGTTAGTTTGGTTCTACCGCGGCGTGTAAAAATGTTACGTTTCTCGCGTTGTTTATTCATGTGGTCGGTTATAACATTGTTAGTTTGGGAGAGGCGTGTAAAAATGTTAGTTTGGGTAGAGGGGATGTGTTAACATATATGTTAGTTTGGCGTTAGTAGGTGTGTCGTAGTAAAAATTGTTAGCTTTGGGTAGCAGGGGGCTGTAAAAACTGTTAAGTTTTGTTGTGTCATGGGTGTGTAATACTGTTTAGTTCTGGGTAGTATGGGCGTGTAAAAAATTCTGTTAGTTTTTGGTGTTCAGTTGTAGGTTGTGCTCATAATATATTTGTTAATTTTGGTGTTAGTAGGGGTGTGTCATTATGTTCATTATTTTCTGTGATGACGGGGCTGTGTAAAAAGTTAGCTCATCGTCTTTGGCTAGTGTTTCCGGTTTCGTTGCTTTAATATTCTATATCTTGTATGTTTTTGTATCGTTTAGGAGTGTTGTAAAAATGTCTTAGTTTGGGTAGGTCTAGCGCGTGTGTAAAACTGTTAGTCCTTGGGTAGGGACGTGTAAAAATGTTAGTTTGGCTAGAGGGGTGTGTAAAATGTTTATTTGGGTAGGAGCGTGTAAAAATGTAGTCTTGAGTTAGGGGCGCTGTAAAAATGTTAAGTTAGCGGTAGAGGCGGTGTGTAAAATGTTCGTTTGGGTAGAGGGGGTGTAAAAATGTTAGTTTGGGTAGGGGCGTGTAAAAATGTTAGTTGGGTAGAGAGTGTGAAAAATGTTAGTTTGGCCGTAGAGGGGCGTGTAAAAATGTAGTTTGGGTACGCTGGGCGTGTAAAAATGTTTAGTTTGCGCTTGATGAGGGGTCGTATCCGTATTTATATCCATTATTTGTCTTTATTGCTCTTTCGTTGGTCTAGTTCTATGTCGCTGTTGTTAAAATGTTAGTTTTGGGGTAGGGCGTGTCTTATATCATTTCTATTATCGTAACTGCAGGGTGAAACCTATTCGGTGGTCTAATTTTGGTCGTGGTGAGCGTATGAACATAATGAAATTAATTTTTTGGGTAGAGTGGAGTGGGGGTTTGTATAATATACGCGCGTATGAATTCTATTCGCGGTTAGTCACGAATACCGGCAACGTGTAGTAGGGTCAGACAAATTTATTTTTTGATGTATGAGTGGCTTGAGTTGTAGAGTAAATGTTAGGGGGTTTGGTAGGTCAAGATGGTGTGTGAGAAAATGGGTTAGTTGTGGTGGGCTGAGTTATGAGGATGGTGTGAGCACCAAACGCTTGTAAGTATTGAGAGAACCGTAGAGGGGTATAGCTAAAGTACAATGCTATTTAGTACCCGAATCGTGAGTTGGATCCTGCAGGATAGGCGCCATATAAATTCCGCCACCCAAAAAGATCCTGGCATTGATGCTCAGTCACCCATTCCTGAAATTAAATTACCCACACTCGTTCTGTTATGAATTGGTCTTAGCAGAATATATAAAAGAAATCCTAAATTAGATAATATATTTTTTAGGCCAACGAAAAAGCAGATCAACGGACCTCGAAAAGTGAAAATGTATCATCCTCAACATAACATAAAAACATGAAGTTTATTACCTTTGTGCAATACAGACACTATAGGTTTGTTTCTCTAAATTTCCACAGGATGGATTGTCGAACATATCACCAGGCACATAAACAACTACACACCAAATTGAATCATTATAAATAGTGCAATTGAGAGGAGATACTTTGCATAGAATCATTTCTCCTTGCGCTCTGTTAGATAAAAACACTGGACGGAGAACGAAGAGTGGTGAAATGTCCACCGAAGTTGACTAAAAGAAAATATCAGCGTTACATCTGTCGAGGACACCATTAATACACTTACTGATTTTCCTTAAGGGCAACCTTTTCGATTTGTGTCATTGCATTTTTTTTTCTTAGCACCAATCAAATATCCCGGTTGTTTGTTAGGGTTAGGGGTTAGGGGTTGTACCCAACCCTAACCCTAAACCCTAAACCCTAAACAAACAACCGGTATTGACAGTGTAAATGAAAAAAATTTACCTAAATACGAAATTGAAAAAGGGGGCCTTAAGTAATATGGTCCTGGTTATTTCCTCTAGAAGTCTAAATAATGATCAAAGGGGATGAAACAACTCTTGACCTGATAAATTTATTTATTTTTTATTTTCCCTTAAACTAACCCGCTAACGCCTACCTAAATCTCTAAACCCTAATTCCCAACACCTAACCCTAATCCGAAACCCTAATCCCTAACCCTAACCCTAAAAACTCTACGACTCCCAACACCTTCTTTTTTTCCTAGTAGAATCAATAAATAAATGAATAATTTAATCAGTCAAGAGTGGTTCCCCTTTTGATCATGTGGACTTATAAAGGAAATAACCAGAATAGTTCTTTTGAGTTGGTTGGTTGGTTGGTGGTTGGTTGTATTTTCCGTTTTCCGGGCTGTCATCCTTGGGTTATTTTTATTATGCTGAAGATGTTTTGTTTATATTTGTTCTTGTTTGGGTATTGTTGCAATCGCGAGCCTGGAAGATAACACAATGAATGTCGGCTTACAACATTTATTAAGCACCAGCTCCGTGCTAGAACCGGATAACATACACAGAACAAATTACAAACAATCAACAAGACAAACTAACATAAAAAAGGGAGGGTTGTTCTGTATAAGGCCAACGCAGGCAAAGTAAGTTCTGAATATTATTCAGCCTTGTTTAATCTATTCTACCTTTAATCGTAGGCTATTTTTATGGCTATGAGCCAGTCATCAGGTAAAGTGCTGAAGGGGTGGTTAGCTACTCTACAACAGGATTAAAATTTTTTTTATAACAATCCTTTTTTAAATATTTTTTAAAAAATTCGTTTCTTATCTATCTAAACAAATAGATGGGAACCTAACAAGTACTACCACTCCGGGTAGAGTGGATTTTCCTGGGAGTATTGGCGAAGATGGGGTACCCCACTGTCCAAAGCTCCTGAACG
>JALAJA010000084.1:208154-230462 GCA_023376005.1 Doryteuthis pealeii
AAGAGAAGAGATAGAGGGGTGTGTAAAACGTAGTTTGGGATTAGGGGCGTGAAAAATGTTTAGGTTAATGGGAGTAGAGGGCGTGTAATGTTAGTTTGGTAGTAAGGCGGTGTAAAAATGTTACGTTTGGGTAGAGGGTGGTGATATAAATGTATGTTGGGTAGGAGGGTGTGTAAAGAAATGTAGTTTGGGTAGGGTGGCGGTATATATAATGTATTTGTGTAGAGGGTGTGTAAAGTAGTTTTGGTGTAGAGGGGCGTGTAATATAGTTTAGTTTGGGGTAGAGAAGGTGTGTAAAAATGAATTTGGGTAAGAGGTGGTAAAATGTTAATTGGTAGATGGGTTGTTGTAAAAATTGTTAGTACGGGTACGGGTGTGTAAAAATGTTAGTTTGGGTGTGTAAAAAGTTAGTTTGGGTAGGGTGTGTGTAAAAATGTTAGTTTGGTAGGGAGGTGTAAAAATCGTTAGGCTAGAGGGGTGTGTAAAATGTTAGTTTGGGATAGTTAGTTTGCGTGTAAAATGTAGTTTGGTAGCGGCGTGTAAATGTTAGTTTGGGTAGTATGGGGTGTGTAAAAATGTTAGTTTGGGTAGAGGGGGGAAAAATGTTAGTGGGTAGGGGCCGTGTAAATGTAGTTTTGTAGTTTGGGTAGAGGCCGTGTAAAAATGTAGTTTGGGTAGGGCGTGTATGTTAGTTGGGTAAGGGGCGTGTAAAAATGTTAGTTTGGGTAGAGGGGTGTAAAAATGTTAGTTTGGGTAGGGGCGTGTAGTTTGGGTAGGGGCGTGTAAAAATGTTAGTTTGGGTAGAGGGTGTGTAAAAATGTTAGTTTGGGTAGAGAGTGTGTAAAAATGTATTTGTGTAGAGGGTTGTGAAAAATGTTATGTGTAGAGGGTTGTGTAAAAATGTTAGTGTGGGTAGAGGAGTGTGTAAAAATGTTAGTTTGGGTAGAGGGGTGTGTAAAAATGTTAGAATCGTGAGTATCCTTGCAAGATGCGCCATATAAATTCCCACCTAAAAAGATCCTGCATTGATCCAGCACCTCGAATATTACCCTCGTCTTTTAATTGTCTTTACGAATATATACCAAATATTATTTTTGCCCAAAAGCAAGATCCGGTGAAAGTGAATGTGTATATATATTTACTTTGTCATTAATTGTTTTATTTTCATAGTTTCCTCCGGACATACCTACACACCAATTGTCCATTAAATATGAATTGATAGACTTGCAGAAATTTCTGGTGTTACCCGGGACGAAATGGAAGCAACCTCAAATGCGACACGATAACCATACACTTATGATTTTCCCCATTAAAACCAATATGCTTTTACTTGAGGCCTGAGAGTGTTTGAAAGTAAAAAGGAAGTTTTGTGTTGTCTGATTTGTTTTTTAGACAACTATAATGACGTAAATGGCAACTATTTGACGTCACAATTTTACGTATTATTTGCGCGCGTGCACGCATGTTAAAAATTACAGCCAACGATTTGTACAGGAAACGCCAATAAACATTTTTTAAAGACATGTCCGATTAATGTACGTGCAAAAAACAATGACGTCATTTTTTGAATGAGATCTTAAAACGTTCTTCGACGCCTGTTAGATCAACTGTCAAACTATCAAAACTTATTTCTTTACCCTTTATATATGTATAGATATAAGAGTGAAATATGGAAATAAATATGAAGAAATTTGAAAAACGAAGTGTTCCTAAATAAGATGAATTTATTTATGCAAATAAGGCGACGCTTAAACGCTTCGGTTTATTTTTAAACCTTCCTCAGGACTGATTATGGTATGAAGAAAATTAATGGATGTTTTATAAATGACGGCAGTTAGATACATATTTATAAAAAGTTTGTAACTGTATTTGTTCAGCGTTATATCTTTTGAAAGACGAGCCGCGAACCGCACACGCGAAGATGTCATGACGCGTGACGTAACTCGAAGAAATGCATTCAACAAAAGACGAGAAAAATTATTAATGGATTGATTCTATGAGAACAATGGTAATAAAGTAGCGAAAGATAATTGAATAAAGCCTGGCATTTTTTAGCTATTTAAAACTATTTTAGCTAAAAACGGTGATATGTTGAAAAATCCAGGTCGATTATTAAGGGAGGGAAAAAGCGAGATTACACTGTCTAAGTCTTTTGTTGTAAATATGAGCTAATATTGTGTCATCATTGAAATTAAAGTTATTATCAGTTTCCGACATATGTTGAACGAATGTGTTCTGAAAATTGCCCAATTTGATATCACGCTTGTGCTCATATAAACGCTTCTTGAGAGTTCTGGCAGTTTCTCCAATTGTATTTTTTGTCGCAATCTTTACATGGAATTGCGTAAAGACCAGCATCATCATGTATAGATATACAAACAATTTAGACATAAGGAAAAGGAAAACCTAATTAGAATTGCACTTACCAAAATTTGAACTTCCCTGGGCTGGTATTAAAAGTATCCAGGATAAAGGTCTAACCGCATCAGCGTGGATATGGCAATCTTACAATGTGACATCAAGCCGACAAAGTCTGGTGGTATCGTGAGATACAGCTTAGGGCGCTCTGAGTTAGTGGTAATGATTCCTCGGCCCCGAAACCATGCCTGAATCCAGAGTCATCATCTGATGAAGGTTTTGTTGGTTGCAATGCTACTGTGTAAATAGCAGTCATTGTATGAAGATTATTATAAGGATGATATTTTGATGTATTAGCGTCTTTTTTTTATTTAAACATTTTTTTTTACACAGGCTTAGTACTTATTATCTTAAATATTCAAATCAAGGGGACAATCTCTCGTGTTGTTACAGAGAGTAAATATTTTTCAATTCCCATGTTGCTTAGCATATTGAAAAGTCGTCCCGTTTACTCGATAATTTTTTTATTTTTCTGTCATGGCGACAGTTAGTTAAGTTGCTATGACGCGCTCGATTCGAACGTCATAAACAACGTTGATTGGCTGTATTGTTGCGACAAATATGTATGACGTATTATTTTTCAGTTATTTGGTTGTGATAAATACATGGACATCGTAAAAATCCCGCTAAGGGTCAGTTTAGCTACCATATGATATATATATATAGGTTTTTTTAAAAAGCGAGTGTTATAAAAATTCCAACTTCAGTTTCATGCCGGAACAATTCATCAGGGAATAATCACTTTTTCCAGTCATCTACTCTTATTAACATCCCGGTTGTAATCCATTCTCAAGTACGTGGGTGTACCACCCTACGTAATTCCAGAACCTACCAGGTTCAGTCTATGTTTATTCAAATGCCTACATTTGTTTGTTAACTCAGATCGCGAGTTCAATATCTTCCTTGGGTCTCTGCATTTTTAATTTCTCATTTAAACACAGCATACAGGGTCTTTCATTTCCTTTATGTGAAGGTGCCCTTTTGTTGCATAGCCTCGACTCAGGCCACAACATCGCACATGTTATATACTGGCATCTTCAAACTCACGCTACTCTGACTCGTATACGTTGCTGGTATACAGCGGAGATCGTTTCTGACCCCTAGACGATGTATCTAGTGGTCGCTTAAAAATGAACTCACAAGGCATGCTCTATGCAGTAGGAGATCTGACTTTATTTCTCTCATCTCGGCTGTACGTGGTGGATGGGTGGCGGGCATTGATAATGGGGCACTACTACTGCTGTTGTGGTGGAAGGTGGTGAGCGAGCCTCACTGTCCGCAGCAGCGCTCGACCGTCTCCTGGGGTCTTTAAGTACTGTATAGTCCACCCACACATCTTTGTTCGGTTGACCGGAAGTCCTTTCTCTTTGTTCAAATTCCCGTTTGTCCAGATGAGTCCTTTGTCACACCAGACCCTCTGTCTACCTTAGCCATTGTCTTCTCAGTTCAATTTTCCTTTGTCTTTTCGAACTTCCTGCGCAAAACAAACTGAACAATAGTCAAACTGCAACACTTTTTATTATTCTCCACTCTACCCCTGGCTCAATACCATGCTTTTCTTTTAGTTCCCACACATATTTTGCCAGTGTGGTTGTTTCCCTATATCTTCTATTCCTAAATGATAGCATGTGCTGTGCTATCCTATGCTTTACAGGTTGCTGGGTGGCCCCTAAATATATATCTTTTTTTCTTTTGTGGTTGGTGATTTTACTACTGCCTCATATACCACGTCAGTCAATAAACACATTCCTTGTACTGGGCAGATTTGGGACCTGCAATTACAAGTTGGTTCTTTCTTGTTTTTGCGTTGTTCTTTTTCTAAAAATCTTTTATTGTGATTGTTAATCATTCTACTTATATTGCTCGTGCAACTTATATATATATATATATATATATATATATATATATATATAAAATGGACTCGTCAACGCGAGTTCAATTCCTGGACGAACCTGTTGGCATTTCACATGGTGCTAATACCATTGAGAAAGGTATGAATCCAATTCTCCCACCAGCTATGGGTAAATAGCAGGGCAGACTGGACTCTTTAACCATGGCTAGGTAACCAGTCTAGGAGAAGGAAAACTCTGAATTCAAAGCTGTTAAACTCAGCTTAAAAAATTGACCTTGTGTCGCATCCTGCTTGTGCAGAGGTATATATATATATATATATATATATATATATATATATTAAAATAGTTTTACATAACTACAAAATACCAGACTTCATTCAATTATTTAGTTATCATTCCCACTTTGTTCCCTTTGTTCTCATAAAATCAGTCCATTAATACTTTGTCTTGTCTTTTGTTGAATGCATTTCATCGAGTTGCGTCAAGCGTCATGACATATTTGCGTGCGCGGATCGCGACTCATCTTTCAAAAATATAACGCTGAACAAATACAGTTACACACACAAAAAAGATTCTATAAAGATTTTCATCTCCTGTCATCTATAAAACATCCATCAATTTCTTCACCCCAAGACACATCCTGATGAAGGTACAAATTAACCGAAACGTTTAAACGTTGATAAATAAATTCATCCTATTTTCGGAACACTTTTTCGAGTACTCCAGGAAAATAAAGGCCTGAAACCATAATAAAGTAAACTCAGATTCCCCCACCCGCGGAGAAAAAAGACATAACTTCCCTGCAACCCACTTGACCCACTGAGAGTGAAGGGCCATCAAGGTCATAAATAGAAGTAGAATTCTGTGGGTCAGTCAAACCCAACTTAGGAATATACCAACAGACTAGGCAGACACATAAAAACACCACCAACCATGCAAAGGATGAAGGAAAAAAAAATTTCCACTAATAAAAAAGACACTTGAAAATAAAAAAATGCAATACGATCACCCCTGAATGAGGGAGGGGAATGTATGAATATAAAATGAGTTTGGCCATGTGCCTGTCTAAATAAAAAGATATCAGTGGTCTGAAGAAGCTCGCGGGCATTCTCACGAGTGGAAATTGTCCATAACCACGATACCCATGGGTATTTAAGGCCTTTTATTCCCAAATAATATATATATATATATATATATATATATATATATATATATATATATATAAAGTAATCTGCAGACGCGCGTTTCGGGGTTTCACCCCTCATCAGTGCAGCTAGACTTACTTTTCAGCAGCTACCTCTGGTCGGGATCGAGACCCGAACGAACTTTCGCTCGTCAAGTCTCTTACCGATGGGTCCACAAGCAGCTGCCTAGAATAGAAGGCAGAATAATCGCTATATTTCCTAAACCGGAAATAAACTCACCAGAGGTCTCTAACTTGTAAACAAGTGGGACTAGCATTTCGCCGAAGCGGTGAATTTTCGCAATTAGTCCCTTCTACACAGAGTGCTCAACCTGAAAATTGGGAAGCGTATATAAAGTAATCTGCAGACGCGCGTTTCGGGGTTTCACCCCTCATCAGTGTGGCTAGACTTATTTTTCAGCAGCTACCTCTGGTCGGGATCGAGACCCGAACGAACTTTCGCTATATATATATATATATATATATATATATATATATATATGTGTGTGTGTGTGTGTGTGTGTGTGTGTGTGTGTATGCCTGATTTGCAATACCTTTCTATATTTCTTATTGAGTATTCAACTATTTTAGCTCATTTTTAAACTCATTTTTCATCTGTTTAACCCATACAAGCCCCGTGTACACTCCGAGTAAGTATAGACTTGGGAGTAATAGCAAGGAAGGGATACTCCACACTCACCAAAGCTACAAAACCATAATCACACCACTAGACGCAGTTTAACGCTATAATCAGGACAATAAGACCCTCAGCCACAACCTTTTAGTACACACACACACGTGCACACACACACATAGACTTTCTCGTCACGTACGTAAAATAAAAACAAATAAATAAATAAACAAACAAATAAACATACACACACACATACGCGCGCGCTCACTTACACACACGGTCACACAGACACCCAAATGAAAACGATTAATCTACTCACATTTCCATACAGGCTCTCGCTCTCCCCCTCTCTCTCCTCTCCTTTCTTTCTCTCTTTCTCACTCTCTCTCTCTCTCTCTCTCTCTCTCTCTCTCTCTCTCTCTCTCTCTGTCTTTCTCACACACACACACAACGTAAGAGAATGTTCGATGTCATCCTTCAAAACTGTTTATCCCAGCGTCCATGAATTTCGAACTATTCTAAGAGCGCTAATTTTCCATTCAAAACATATAATCAGGACAGTAAGACCCTCAGCCACTAGCTTTTAGTACGTATATGATATGGAAGCGCGTGGTGTAATGGTTAAAGTCATGGGAAATGGACTCGTCGCCCCGAGTTCAAATCCTGGACGTGGTAATTGCATTTTTCACTTAGCGTTAATACCCTTGGGAAAGGTATGACTCCTACTCTCCCTCCTGCTATAGATGAATAGTAGGGCAGTCTGGGCTTTTAACCTTAGTTTGGCAACCGGTCTAGGAGAAGGAAAACTCTGAATTCAAACCTGTTGAACTCCGCTTAATAAATTGACCTTGTGTCACATCCTGTTCGTGTGGAGGGGTTGGTAAATAAAAAAAAGTTGCGGGGTGCCATAATAGTAATACGGTCGAGGCAGTCATATTGGTACTAATGTTTGACGTGACCAGATGATTGATGAAATATAGGCCTCTTCGACCGCCCGACTAGCCTAAGTAAGGGTCAAAGATGAGTGTTGCCTGTTATGGGCTGCTTAGTTACTAGGATTCTGGGATCAAGTCAGCAATAGGCAACCCAGTTGTGAGCTGTTTTCAAAGGAACTGAATTTTTGCTTTAAAACGATTGTCAGTAAACAAAATCAACAGACGATTTTTTGACATTATAATTTCACTCAAACCAAAGAAACGTTTTTATACTAAAATAGATTTTGATTTTATTTAAAAAAAAAGAAGTTATTTCATGCTTGTAGCGAGATCGAACGACAAAACCCACGAACCTGGGATAAGCCAACACCGGTCCGTCGATCGAAGAGACAGTGGGTGGCATGTTGCACGTGTGGGTGGAAGAAAAAAAACATGTGACGAGTCCGACTAGTTGTGGCGGTAAAAATCGTGAGTGTCCTTGAGGCGGCGATTTATAGTGGCAAGTCTCGTAGCTGGCGAGACGAGAGTTGTGACGTCTCGGCCAGACCGAGTATAAAAGTGGCGAGGAGGCAAAAGATGACGAAGCTATTTTGTTTAAGATCTTCACAAGTATATGTGAAACAATTTAATTTTGCACTAAAGATAAGATAATATTGTTATTCTTTTTAATTATAAAACGTTAAACGAAAGACATGTTTTATGTTAAAATAGTTTTTATCTAATCAGAATAGGAATCCAATTGCGATCTCTGAAATAAATAATTTTTTTTATTAATATCAAGAACTATTTTAGTATAAAAACGTTTCTTTGGTGCGTATGGATTTATAATGTAAAAAAATCGTCTGTTGATTTTGTTTAACTAACAACCGGTGAAAAGCAATATTCAGTTCCTTTGAAAACAGCTCGCAACTGGGGTGCCTATTGGTGACTTGATCCAGATTCTGTCCTGAAGCATCACGGTTCTCTACCCACGGCTAAAAAGTGGCCCGATTTGGTGGAGTGTTACTCCTCTGCAGAGGTGCATTTGGCGTATTCTACAACCCCAGCTGACAGTGGTGGGGGTACGTCTTTAGTTTCTGCTAGTTAGCAATCATGATGATCAAGAATGAAGTGTCATCATTAACGCTTTCACGACGAGAGGCAAAAAAATTATGTCAAAATTAGTTTAAAAAAGGAAAGATTCTGTTTAATATGAGTGTTGTAATTCTTGAATGGTAATGAGGCTTTTTATTATCAATGTTTAGTAATGATGATAATGTTGATGATAATTGTTATATACAACGCGTCGAAAACGAGGCTAAAAGAAGAAAAAAAATATGAAAGCAGCAAACAATAGATTCTAAGACATTGTAATTTCATACAAACCAAAGACACATTTTTATACTAAAATATCTCTAGATCTTAATAAAAAAAATTAGTTATTTCATGTTGTTAGCATATGTAAAAAATAATTTTCCAGTAAAGATAAACTAATACTGTTATTCTTTTTAATTATAAAACGTTAAACAAAATACATTTTTATGATAAAATAGTTTTTATTTAATCAGAGTAGGAATCCAATTGCCATCTTTGAAATAATTTTTTTTAATAATATCAAAAACTATTTTAGTATAAAAACTTTCCTTTGGTTTGTATTGTCAGAAAAAAAAAACTACTGACCTGCAATCTTCTGAGGGAAGAAAGCAAGAATAAATATTGCGTAGTAATATATACATGTGGTTGGTGTCTACTTTCATTTTGATTGGTCGAATTGGTAAATTAATACCTTGTCATCACTCACGAAGGTACTACCTTTTCTTCTGGACTAAGTCTACAAGACCTAAGGTTACGATTCCTTTTTACCTACATGCAAGGTCGCAACAAGGTTTTTTGCAAGCTTTTTCCCTGTTTAAACTTGACCAGGAGGTCTTTATTTGTTTTCTCACCTAAATGAACTGGCAATTCGCCAAAGTATGAAATTCTAATGTCAAAAAATCGTCTGTAGATTTTGTTTAACTAACAACCGGTGAAAAGCAAAAATTCAGTTCCTTTGAAAACAGCTTGCAACTGGGGTGCCTATTGGTGACTTGATCCGGATTCTGTCCTTAGACATCACGGGTCTCTACCCACGGCTAAAAAATGGCCCCATTCGGTGGTAGGTGTTACTCATCTATAGAGGTGCATTTGGCTTATTCTAAAACCCCAGCCGACAGTTTTTTTTTTTGGGGGGGGGTAAGACTTTACTTTCTGCTAGTTAGCAATCATCATAATCAAGAATGAAATGTCATCATTAACGCTTTCACGACGAGAGGCAAAAAAAAAGTGGTGTCAAAATTAGTATAAAAAAAAAGAAAGATTCTGTTTAATATGAGCGTTGTAATTCTTGAATGGTAATGAGGCTTTTTATTATCAATGTTTAGTAAAGATGATAATGTTGATGATAATTGTTATATACAACGCGTCGAAAACGAGGCTCAAAGAAGAAAAAAAATATGAAAGCAGCAAACAATAGATTCTAAGACATTGTAATTTCATACAAACCAAAGACACATTTTTATAATAAAATATCTTTGGATCTTAATAAAAAAAATTAGTTATTTCATCTTGTTGTTAGCATATGTAAAAAATAATTTTGCAGTAAAGATAAACTAATACTGTTATTCTTTATAATTATAAAACGTTAAACAAAATACATTTTTATGTTAAAATAGTTTTTATTTAATCAGAATAGGAATCCAATTGCGATTTCTGAAATAAATATTTGTTTTATTAATATCAAAAGCTATTTTAGTATAAAACCGTGTCTTTGGTTTGTATGAAATTATGATGTCAAAAATCGTCTGTTGATTTTGTTCAAAATTCAGTTCCCTTTAAACAGCTCACAACTGGGGTGCCTATTAGTCATCCGGATTGATCTGGATTCTGTCCTTAAACATCACGGGTCTCTACACACGGTTAAAAAATGGCCCCATTACTCTTCTGCAGAGGTGCATTATTCTTTATAATTCTAAAACGTTAAACGAAATACATTTTTATGCTAAAATAATTTTTATTTTATCAGAATAGGAATCCAATTGAGATCTCTGAAATAAATTTTTTTTTTTAAAGTAATATCAAAAATTATTTTAGTATAAAAACGTGTCTTTGGTTTGTATGAAATAATAATGTCAAAAAATCGTCTGTTGATTTTTTTAACCAACAACCGGTCAAAAGCAAAGTTCAGTTCAGCTATTTTAGTAAAAAAACGTTTCTTTGGTTTGTATGAAATTATGATGTCAAAAATCGTCTGTTGATTTTGTTCAAAATTCAGTTCCTTTTAAACAGCTCGCAACTGGGTGCCTATTGGTGACTTGATCCGGATTCTGTCCTTAGACATCACGGGTCTCTACCCACGGCTAAAAAGTGGCCCCATTCGTTGGGGGGTGCTACTCCTCTGTATAGGTGCATTTGGCTTATTCTAAAACCCCAGCCGACATTTTCTTTGGGGGGGGGGGGCGATAAGACTTTACTTTCTGTTAGTTAGCAATCATCATAATCAAAAATGAAGTGTCATCATAAACGCTTTCATGACGAGAGGCAAAAAAAAAAAAAAAAAAAGGGTGTCAAAATTAGTTTTAAAAAAGGAAAGATTCTGTTTAATACGAGCGTAGTAATTTCTGAATGGTAATGAGGCTTTTATTATCAGAGTTTGGTAAAAATGATAATGTTGATGATAATTGTTGTTATATGCAACGCGTCGAAAACCAGGCTAAAAAAGAAGAAAAAAAATGAAAGCAGCAAACGATAGATTTTAAGATCGCTAAATACAAAGAAAAAATAACTAAATACAAATACAAAATGGAGAGAAAACAAAGATAAGACTGTAGAGAAAGAAAAGATAGCGGTGAATTTCGAACAGCCGCCTCTGGCCAGAATTGGCGCCAAAAAGAAAAAAAAAATGGACGCCATATTTGCATTTAGATTAACTTTTTTTTATTCGTTCCTTTTTAGAATTTAATAATTTGACTTTTCTAATTTGACTTCTTTTTTTTTTTTTAGTTAATTTTAATTTTTTTTTTTAAATTCTTTTACTTTATTTTGGGTTTATCTGTAAAATTTGTCGGTTTTAGTTGAGTGTTCCTCAAACATTGTCTGTTCACTGTGTTCATTTGTCAAATATTAACAAAAATAAAAAAGCGGGAAAAAAAAATTCCTTGTCTTTTTCTTTTCAACTGCAGACACAAATGTTTTATTCATTTATTTGCTCTAAAACACGCTTAAAAGACTCGTGGACAAAGATGAAGATGTTTAATTTTTACTCCATCATGTTTTCCTTCTCCTTTGTTTATTTACTTATTTTATTTGACTGTTTCTCTAACCCCACCCCAGCCAATACGAATTCCGGATTATTGAACGTGTCTTTTTGTTTTGACGCGTTATTTCAGTCGGCCATTGCAAAGGAAGCGCCTAGTATTTAAGAACACATATTCGGCGAGCCATAATTACTTATTCAATAGTATTTTTTAAATTATTATTGCTATCAATAATATGCGCCCTCTAGGTACGACCAATTTTCTCTGTGAAATTTAACCCCCTCCCCATATTTAACACAATAAAACTTGCATAAATGTTAATATTATCTTGAACATTTTTTTGTCCATTCGAAAGAAAAAACATTATAAAAACTCTTGATGATTAAAAAAAATTCAGCTTACGGAAATAATGAAAATTATGAACGAAGAACAATGTTTACATTTTTGAACCGTTAAATCAATTAAAGTTTAACGTAGCCAAAAAGAAGTTATGTCTAGAGGCTTTTTTAAAAATTCTATGAAAAATCCATTAATGGTCCGATTTTCATGAAAAATTCTATAATTACTTATTTTCTAAAACTTCATTAATTCTGTCGATTAACTGGGCTTCTGTACTGGCACGGCGATTGGTGTCTTTCTCAACAGCACCACATACATAATAATCCATGGGACTAAAATCTGGGGAGTTCGGAGGCCAAACATTGGGACTGGTGTAGTCGTAAAAATTCACCGACAACCATTTTGGACTTTTCCCAGTCAATGTGACAGGAGGCCGAAATCTGCTGCCATACATATGACCTACAATTGGCTACTCTTGTTATCCAAGGATTGACTACAGCGTTTTGCAACTCCACTTAGGCATATGAATTCAACCTAATACCCTTTCTGCAGATTTCCGAGGAATTCTGCTGTTCAAGCACAAACATATCGTCTGTTATGTTGCTTTCTTCTAGTCACAGCCTTGTAGTCTCTATTGCAATTCTCCAGTTGATACCTGATTGTTTTAACAATGTTCAGGGAGCATTGGGCAGTAACCATAATCTCCTTATTTTGATAGCTGGTTCATATCATCAGGATACTAGTTATTCTCTTCCATGTTTCAGGTGAGTTCCAGTCATCCATTATATCTACCCTCACGTACATAAATGAAGAAGGGTCTAAGTTTTTAAATGATGTGTAGTGTGCGTCAATACCTCCAACCTACGGAGAAAAATAACCAAATATAAAAAAATATGAAGTATGTCAAATTTATCCCGAACACCATATATATATATATATATTATATATGTGTGTGTGTGTGTGTGTGTGTGTGTTTGTGTGTATTTTTAAATGATGCGTTGTGCGTCAATACTCCAACCTACGGAGAAAAATAACAAATATGAGTATGTCAACTTTATCCCGAACACCGTATATATATATATATATATATATATATATATATATATATATTATATATATGTGTGTGTGTGTGTGTGTATGTATGTGTGTGTGTGTATGTTGTGTGTGTGTGTGTGTGTGTGTGTGTATAATCTTTGTTCTTGTGAACTTTGTTTTTTTTTTTTTTGAAACATTGGAAAAAAGAACAAAAACAAGAAAAAAGAACAAAAATCAGAATTTTAATATTCAATCGTTGTTCTGTGGCCTGGTTTGATCAGTTCCGATATTTCGGGTGAACCTGCACCCTTTTTCAGGGTATATGATATGAGACGGTCTGGAGAAAAATGAAATGATGTATATGGGAGCAAAAAAAAAAAAAATAAATGAAGTGAACGGATTTGACGTTTTTTAGCCGTTATTTTTCTTTCGAAATTGTGTGACGTAACTCATCTGAAATCGATCATGGTAATTGTTCGAAATTCGGTATGTATATATATATATATATATATATAATATATATATATATATATATATATATGAGAAAGTAATACACACGCGGTGTGTTATGATATGGCTTTATTTAGCCGACAATTTTTGGGAGAATATGTGCTTAAATGAAGTCGTACCTAATTTAGAAAGTTAATTAATTAATAATTAAATAATTAGGCAGGCATACCTATTAAATGGGTAGGCTAAACAAATCGAGAAAAATCAATCTCTGTATGTACATTTTGGCCTATTAGGCCTCATCAGCAGAGCTATAGATAGAAAGACCGCCTTGTGCGTGATTCGAAACCCGACTATCAAGCTGACAAGCGAGTACCGCAACCTCTACACTAACCGGACCTTCTTAGATTTTCCGTTTTGTTTAGAAGTAGGTTCATATTCCACTTATAGTGAGATACGACTTCATTTAAGCACATATTCTCCCAAAAATATATATATATATATATTTGAGATATATTTTTGTATCAGTATCCGTTGTTGGAAATACATATACCAGGTTTGGGCATAGGTGTGAAGCATTAACGTACTATATTATGCTAATTTTGTTACAATAATATGTTAGTCAAGGAATAAATATCAGAAAACTCTGTAGTTTTTTTTTAGTTTCTTTTATTTAGACATAGTGGTAAATTTTCAGGATAGTGACATCTCTTCTTCCTGAGCGTGAATTGTAGTAGTGATCTTTTGGCTGCTTGTCCAGTAAGTTGGAATGGTGCGGAGGTGCTTGATGCTGATTGGTCCGTTGGTAATTAATGAGTTTGTACTCTGTGTGTGGTCGTCTGAATATATATTATATATATATATATATATATATATATATATATATATATAGGGTAAGGCAAACGATCTGACACATTTGTAGGTTTAGTAAAATGCAAATGAAGTAAAGAAACAATGATCTGACACATTTGTAGATTAAATAAAATGTAAATAAAGTATAGAAATAAAAAAAGTGTTTTTATTTTCGAAAAGTACATATAATGCCATTTTTTTTTCATATAATGCCATTTTGTTTTGTTTCTTTATAATGCCATTGTTTTCGTTTCTTTTTCAGTTGCTGCCATGAATTTGACTGGTGAGCATCGCGCTTTTATTGTGGAAACGTTTATCAACATCATTTTATATGGATGCATTTGAAGATCATTGTGAAGAATTCTTCGCAAACTTCTTTCGGAAAGTCTAAGAGCCTGGGCGCGTTTTAATGTGGAACGGAGTGGAGACTGTTGAACTGAAGCTCTTACCGCTGCCACATTTTCTGGAGTTCTGGCGGTGCGAGGTCGCCCGGTTGATTTTCGTTTCAATGCAGACCCAGTAGCTCTGAAGCTGGTAACCCATAACAAGATCGTGTTTCGAGCTGGCACGGGATCATGTCTACCAAGATTGAAGTGCAAACGGAACGCTTTTTGTGTTGCAGTTACAGATTCGTTTGTTTTGATAAACGTTTCCACAATGAAAGCGCGATGCTCACCAGTCCAATTCATGGCAGCAACTGAAAAAGAAACGAAAAACAATGGCATTATAAAGAAACAAACAAAATGGCATTATATGAAAAACAATGATATCATATGTACTTTTCGAAAATAAAAACACTTTTTTGTTTCTTTACTTCATTTGCATTTTATTAAACCTACAAATGTGTCAGATCATTTTGCCTGATATATAGCCATTCACAGATACAAATGATATGAATGTAAACACCCCAACCGCTAGGCATGATATAACCCTGGACGGGTTGATATGCCGTTAAAATCAATAAACCAAACCAAATGATATGAAAAATACTCTTTACTTATAGATATAGAAAACTATGTTTTCCATATCATCTATCAATCTATTATTTGTCAAGCAGACGAAACTGTCTGTAAAATAATGAAGAATGCTAGAAAAGCAATTTGAATAAAACGCTGACCCGATTTTTCGATAATTTCTGAAATGAACATCTTTTTAAATTAATATAAAAAAGAAAGTATCGTTAGATTTTTTTTTGTCTCCCCTCTTTTGATTGTTTGTGTGAGAAGGAAGCTCTCTCATGCTTTTAGGCACAGCCTGGGGGGTTTCTAATGATGAGAGGCTTGAGGGCTGAGAGAGAGGAGAGAGAAAGAGAGAGAGAGGAGAGAGAGGAGGAGAGAGAGAGGGGTGGGTGGGGAGAGATAGTAAAAGAGAGTAAGAGAGAGAGAGAGAGAGAGAGAGAGAGAGAGGAGAGAAATTGGGAAGTGGGGAGAGGGAGATTGTAAAAAAGAGATAGAAAGAGTAAGAGAGAGAGAGAGAGAGAGAGAGAAAGAGAGGAAAGGGGAGAAAGAGATAGTAAAAGAGAGAGGGAGAGAGAACGAGAGAGAGAGAGAGAGAGAGAGAGAGAGAGGGGGGGGGAGAGGGAGAGAGTACGATAGATTGGTGATGCTGAATTGGCGGCAAATAAAAATAGCATGAAGAATCAAGACTATGAGAACAAAGCTGGATGAAAGAGAGAGAGAGAGAGAGAGAGAGAGAGAGAGAGAGAGAGAGAGAAAGAGAGAGAGAGAGAGAGAGAGTGTGTGTGTGTGTGTGTGTGAGAGAGAGAGAGAAGAAAGAGAAAGAAAGAAAACAGATATATATATATAGAGAGAGGGAGGGAGAGAGAGTGGGGGTAGAGAACGGGGTGGCCACTAAAAATAAAGAGGTGGCATGCCTGCGTGTGTGAGAGAGAAAGAGAGAGAGAGAGTAAAAAAGTAAGAGAGAGATTGAGAGACTCAGTGAGAGAAAGAGAGAGTGTGTGTAAGAGACAGACAGACAGACAGACAGACAGAGACAGAGACGGGGACGGAGACAGAGACTCAGTGAGAGAAAGAGAGAGAGTGTGTAAGAGAGAGAGAGAGAGAAAGAGAGAGAGAGAGGAGAGAGAGAGAGAGAGAGAGAGAGAGAGAGAGAGAGAGACTAAGGATTTCTGTCTGCTTCCAGTATCTCATTATAAAACCGTTTTCTTTTCTAACAAGCCACGTGAAATCATCTCTCAATAGATCTTTAATTGTTTTCTCATTAGTTTAGTAAAATCCAACAGAAAATGTGAGTCGCCTAATGAAACAGATATTTTATTTATTTTACAAGGAAAGTCGAATAAATGAGGTGTCGATATTTTAATTGATTTCCCATGGAAGCTCTACGAAAGAAGAAGGGCGAGAAGAAGAAGAAGAAGAAGAAGAAGAAAAGAAGAAGGAAAAGAAGGAAGAAGAAGAAGAAGAAGAGAAGAAGAAGAGGAGAAGAAGAAGAAGAAGGAAGAAGAAGAAGAAAAAGAAGAAGAAAAGAAGAAGAAGAAGAAGAAGAAGAAGAAGAAGAAGAAGAAAGAAGAAGAAGAAAGAAGAAGAAGAAGAAGAAGAAGAAGGAAGAAGAAGAAAAGAAGAAGAAAAAGAAAAGAAGAGAAGAAAAAGAAGAAGAAAAAAGAAGAAGAAGAAGAAGAAAAGAAGAAGAAGAAGAAGAAGAAGAAGAAGAAGAAGAAGAAGAAGAAGAAGAAGAAGAAGAAGAAGAAGAAGAAGAAGAAGAAGAACGACGAAGAAATAAAATAGAAAAACGGCGAAGAAGGAGAAAGAAAAAAAGAAGAAAAAGAAGAGGAAGAAGAAGAAGAAAGAAGAAGAAGAAGAAGAAGAAGAAACAACAACAACAACAACAACAACAACAACAATTTTTTTGCAATCAACAGCAACGTAAACCAATAATTTTAATAATTCTCCAAGCAGAATTGATCTAAAAACCAACCACAGGGATGATTCACAATAAGAGCGGGAAAAATACAACCGTCCAATTCGTCCAAGATGAAATGCAAGAATGTAAATGCGACATCCAAATATCAATACTCTTGTCCTTAATCTTCCAACCGTTACCATATATATATATATATATATATATATATGTGTATGTGTGGGGGGGGGAGATTATGTTTAATTAAAGTCATACCTAATTTTGTTA
This sequence comes from Doryteuthis pealeii, assembly GCA_023376005.1. NCBI lineage: Eukaryota > Metazoa > Mollusca > Cephalopoda > Myopsida > Loliginidae > Doryteuthis > Doryteuthis pealeii. The sequence goes on from JALAJA010000084.1 coordinate 225,269, forward strand.
ATTAATTAATTATAACTAAATTAGGTATGACTTTAATTAAGCACATAATCTCCCACAAATTGTCGGCCTTTGCCATTTCAAACACATTTTTTGACTACTTCACACACAAACACACACACACACACGCATATATATATATATATATATATATATATATATATATATATATGCTGTATATAGAAGGAAAGTGGCCAAGTAATGAACAACTCAAAACAAGTCACAGGGTGATACGTTTCGTCTGTATTCACAGACGCCTCAGTCATTTGCAAAGCATTTTTAATACAAGTGGCGGCGGTGGCGCGGGGAGGTCAAGGGGTGAGTGTGTAGTGATGTGAGATAAGGAGGAGCGGGGAATTTTGGGTAGGGGGGTCACTGGGTCAATTGAGTGGAGGGGTAGAGGATGTTTGTTTGAAGTGCTGGGGCGGTGACAGTGGTTGATGGGTCAATTGGTGTGGGCATATATTAATTTATGTGAGTAAATGTTCATGTGTAACTAAGTAGGTTAGAGGCGAAATGTGAGTAAATGTTCATGTGTAGCAGAATTATGTTAGAGGGGGAGTAAATGTTCATGTGTAGCTAAGTTATATATATATATATATATATATATATATATATATATATATATAATGTTGTTCTGGTTCCAACGGGAGAAAATTCAATATTTTATAAAAAAGAAGGTCCGCAAAATGTATTATGTTTTCAGATCTGAAACACGTGTTGCATATGTAAGATAAAAAGAATAAAACATTTTTTCTGCGAACATAATACATTTTGCGGACCTTCTGTTTTATATATATATATATATATATATATATATATTATATATTATATGTGTGTGTGTGTGTGTGTGTGTGTGTGTTGAGGTATCCAAAACTTGGTAGTGAGGGATGATTCTATATGTGATTTCTAAGACATGCTGTATTATTATTGTATGATCCAGTATTTATAAATACAATGAATCTTTAAATCACTCCAGAGAGCTCAATGTATTATAATCTATTTAGATTATATACAGAGCAATATTTATCTTTAAAAGGAAGGAAAAACTCAACACCGTTATTCCATAATAAATTTATTTCGACCAAAAATGGGGCCTTTATAAATATAAGTTGATTTAACAAAGCTGCCCAAATCAAATCTCATCAGATGGCTATCGCCATAGTGACAGTCTTTTAATGTATACATTGTGTAAAAAGAAAAAAACATTAAGGTGGGGCGGGGAGAAGATTCTACATTGAGAAAATTTTTCTGTTATGCAATTCAAATTATTGATGATTATCCATCTGATGAGACTTAAATTGGGGAGCTTTGTTAAATCAACTTAAATTTATAAAGGCCCCAATTTTGGTCTAACTAAATTTGTTGAGTCTTTCCTTTCTTTTAAATATATATATATATATATATATATATATATATATATATATATATCAATTTACTTGGACGATTAATCTGGGATATAGTTTATATTTTAGGGTTAAGTGGGGTGGATATATTTAATGCATCTAATCATTTGTCCATATATACAATATATACACACACACACTCAGACATACATATACTTACATATATGTATATATATAATATATTATATATATATATATATATATATATATATATACACACACCCAAACATATATATCTATATTACTCTATATAAAAAAGATATAACCACACTCAAGTAAAAGTCGTCGGGATGGAATTAAATTGGGTATCCACCAGACAGCGAGGGAGTCGATCCCATTTTCACTAGCGCCAGACCAAAGAGATTGTTTTTAGCGTCTGAGGTGGAGCGCCACACCTACCACCAGCTCCCCACTTTTCCGCACATGTCCCTGTGCTACTCATAGGCTGATTTAGTGAGTGCCGGTATCGAACCCGTAGCCTTGCGGTTCCCTAGTCGGACACTCTACCGACTGAGCTAAACCGGCAAATACTGTTAATGTGGTATATAAACAAGCCCGATAAATTCCACACGCCCCTTGATTAAACCTAACTCTCCATTATCGCTAATGTTTCCCCCCAGAATCAATAAACAATAAATCGATAGATATAATATGCATTGATCGTTAGTCAAACATCCACAAAGACAACCCTCTCGCTCTCTCTCTTTCTCTCTCTCACGGTCGCATGCTCTGTCCTTGTAACTGTCCTGACAGCATAACCCCATATCTATAATTTATCGTGCGCGTGTCAACATCGCATAATTAAGGCAACCTATCGACACGCCTTTTATTTCAACAATTGGCCGTTTTATTTCTTTTTGTTAGAGGTGTACTTATTTATGGGTGACTCAAGCTCAATCAGTAGAGCATCCGGCTCGGAACCGCAAGGTTCCAGGGTTCAATACCGGCCCCCACCACCTCAGCGTATGAGTTGCACATGGATCTGAGCGGCAAACTGAGGAGCTGATGGTACATATTTACCAACCCCTCCGGGTAATTATGAACTTTTGTTTAGTAAATTAGGGTGTCCCAGAAAAAAACAGAACCCACAAATGATGTGTTGTATATTGTACAAACGGAAATATAAATTTCCGGTTGAATTAAATAGAGGGGGGACGACAAAGGTGACAAAGGACTTTTTCCTGGTGGGAGCGAACAAAGAAATCGCGTAGACGTTTTGAGAGATACAAAAGACAGTCAACGGTCAGTCAGGAGGAGACGGCGAACGGAGTGACCGACACTCCCGGCCACAGCCGATGGGCTGTGAACCATCACGTAGCCACCTCCCGCCTCCCCAACGCTATTCATCCCAACAGCAGCAGTAGTTCCCATTGTCAACGCTCGCCGCCCACCACGTACAGCAGAGAAGAAGAAATAAAGTCAAACCTCATCTATACTCATGTGTTGTGATTTCATTAAGCGACCACTACATATATCGTCTAGGGTTAGTGACGAGACCCGCAGTATACCAGCAGCGCTACGTATGCAGATACACGAAGTAGGGTCGGGAATTTAATGCCAGTATATAACATATACGATTTAGTGCCGGTAGGGAAGAAGGCGCTACGTAACAGTTGTAATAAAACTTTTAATTTTCCCTAGCAGGACCTGGGGATATACCACAGAATGATAATTTAATTATTACAGTTTCATTAGGCTCGATTGAAACGGATTAGCGTTATCGCTTCCACGCGCTCCCCTTCTCTCTTTCTTTCTTTTTATATTTTTTCTATGTGACATGCTGTTTTTCTTCCCTCTCTTTCTTTATAATAAAAATGTTCCATTATTAGCCGAGGTTACGACACTCATAAAAAATAAGAATTGTGCGGATAAGCAAAATCAGATAACCAGGACTTACATTTTTGCATTACATCTCGGACGATTTCAACGATCTCATTTTTAACCAGAGAGTGCTGCAAGATAATAACAGTTTTGCTTAGATGTGGCCTTCAGACTATCACCTCTTCGGCCCCAGGAAAGAGGATTTTAGAGGCAAACATTATTCCAGTGACGAGGAACTGATATCTGTAGCGAAGGAGTGAATCAAAGAACAATCAACAAAATTTTACGGGAAAGGGATACATGCTATTGATTCACCTGTGGAGAAATAGGGACGTGATCCACAGAGTATCAGCTTCATTTTGATTTATGATACATGTTCCTGTGTTGGTAATTATACCTGTCCTAAACAAAATGGCATTACCTTTTGACACACCTATGTGGAGAAGTAGAGATGTGATCCACAGACGACCAGCTTCATTTTGATGTATGATACATGTTCCTGTGTTGGTAATTATACCTGTCCTAAACTAAATGGCATTACCTTTTGATTCACCTATGTGGAGAAGTAGGGGTGTGATCCACAGACGACCAGCTTCATTTTGATGTATAATACATATTCCTGTGTTGGTAATTATAACTGTCCTAAACAAAATGGCATTACCTTTTGATTCACCTATGTGGAGAAGTAGGGATGTGATCCACAGAGGACCAGCTTCATTTTGATGTATGATACATGTTCCTGTGTTGGCAATTATACCTGTCCTAAACAAAATGGCATTACTTTTTTACTAATCTATGTGGAGAAGTAGGGATGTGATCCACAGACGACCAGCTTCAATTTGATGTATGATATATGTTCCTGTGTTGGTAATTATACCTGACCTAAACAAAATGGCATTACCCTTTGACTCCCCTATGTGGAGAAGTAGAGATGTGATCCACAGACGACCAGCTTCATTTTGATGTATGATACATGTTCCTGTGTTGGTAATTATACCTGTCCTAAACAAAATGGCATTACCTTTTGACTCACCTATGTTGAGAAGTAGGGCTGTGATCCATAGAGAACCAGCTTCATTTTGATGTATGATACATGTTCCTGTGTTGGTAATTATACCTGTCCTAACAAAATGGCATTACCTTTTGATTCCCCTATGTGGAGAAGTAGAGATGTGATCCACAGACGACCAGCTTCATTTTGATGTATAATACATATTCCTGTGTTGGTAATTATAACTGTCCTAAACAAAATGGCATACCTTTTGATTCACCTATGTGGAGAAGTAGGGATGTGATCCACAGAGGACCAGCTTCATTTTGATGTATGATACATGTTCCTGTGTTGGCAATTATACCTGTCCTAAACAAAATGGCATTACTTTTTTACTAATCTATGTGGAGAAGTAGGGATGTGATCCACAGACGACCAGCTTCATTTTGATGTATGATACATATTCCTGTGTTGGTAAACTGTCATAAACAAAATTGCCTTACTTTCTGACAAACCCTCGTACGTCGCATATTTCTAAAATCAAACAATAGTTGTCTAGACACACCGGTTTTTAATTGGTTTTCTGAATATAAGTAAATTTGTTTTCATACAGCTGACAATAAAAGACGCCAATGTAAACAGGGGAACGTATATAGACTTAAAGAAAAAGTGTGTATACTCAAATCAAACTTTGTTTGCAAATAATAAATTTTGTTTGTTTTGGTTTTTTATCGTCAATTGTTCGGTTATTGTAATTGTCTCATCTACAGACATATTGTTAATTGATTATTAACGACAAGCAATAATATATGTTTGGCATTTACATAAAATGATATACAGGTGGCGGACAAAATAATGGAAATACCTGGAAATTTCAAACAAATTTCAATATGTTTCTGATTGCAGCACCCCTACCCGTGAAAATCCGGCTTTGTATATAATACCGTTCGTTGGACAGTTTTGAGGAAACCACGTTATT
>JALAJA010000084.1:230562-238062 GCA_023376005.1 Doryteuthis pealeii
ACACAGGAAGAATAGATGTTGGCCTTCAGACTATCACTTTCGGCCCAGGGAAAAGAGGATTTTAGAGCAACATTATTCAGTGGCGAGGAACTGATATCTGTAAGCGAAGGAGTGAATCAAAGAACATCAACAAATTTTACGGGAAAGGGATACATGCTATTGATTCACCTGTGGAGAAATAGGGAGTGATCCACAGAGTATCACTCATTTTGATTTAATGATACATGTTCTGTGTTGGTAATTATACCTGTCAACAAAATGGCATTCACCTTTTTGACACACCTATGTGGAGAGTAGAGATGTGACCAACAGACGACCCTTCATTTTGATGTATGAATACTGTCCTGTGTTGGTAATTATACCTGTCCTAAACTAAATGGCATTACCCTTTTGATTCACCTATGTGGAGAAGTAGGGGTGTAGATCACAGACGACCAGCTTCATTTTGATGTATAATACATATTCCTGTGTTGGTAATTATATGTCCTAACAAATGGCATTACTTTTGATTCACATATGTGGAGAGTAGGGATGTGATCCACAGAGGACCAGCTTCATTTTGATGTATGAACTGTTTCTGTGTTGGCATTATACTGTCTAAACAAAATGGCATTACTTTTTTGACTAATCTATGTGGAGAAGTAGGGATGTGATCCACAGACGACCAGCTTCAATTTGAATGTTGATATATGTTCATGTGTTGGTAATTATACCTGACCTAAACAAAATGGCATTACCTTTGACTCCCTAGTGGAGAAGTAGAGATGTGATCCAAAGAACGAGTTGACCAGCTTCATTTTGATGTTGATACATATTCCTGTGTTGGTAAACTGTCATAAACGAATGCCTTACTTCTGAAAACCTCGTACCTCGTATATTTCTAAAATCAAACAATAGTTGTCTAGAACAACAGACAGTTTTTAATTGGTTTTCTGAATATAAGTAAATTTGTTTTCAATACAGCTGTACATAAAAGACGTCAATGTAAACAGGGGAAGTAATACTTAAAGAAAAAATTTGTATGCTCAAATCAAACTTTGTTTGCCAAATAATAAATTGTTTTGTTTTGTTTTTTTAATCGCCAATATGTTCGGTTATTGTAATTGTCTCATCTACAGACATATTGTTAATTGATTAATTAACGACAAGCAATAATAATGTTTGGCATTTACATAAAATGAATACAGGTGCGGACAAAATTATGGAAATACTGGAAATTTCACACAATTCAATATAGTTTTTGATTGTAGCCCTCCCGTGAAATCCAGCTTTGTATAAATCTCTTCTTACAGTTTTTGAGGAAACACCCGTTATTTTACAATACTTACAATACTAAATATATTTTTCTTTATTTATTTTAATATTCACTTCAATGTGTATATTCTAAAAGTTTTTATTTTGTGAGAATGGTTAGTTTTAAAGTGGGGGCTCGTTTTACAATTTAGCCATAATATTGGATCCTCCTTTTATGTTTGCAAATAATAAATATTATTTGTTTCGGTTGTGATACCTGAAGTCTGTTTGTCTCATCTATAGACATATTGTTAATTGATTTAACAAGGCAAGCAATAATTTTTGGCATTTACATCAAATGATATACAGGGGGCGGACAATATAATGGAAATACCTGGAAATTTCAAACAAATTTCAATATAATTTTCTGATTGCAGCCCTCCCGAAAAATCCGGCTCCGTGCAGCTCCCTTCTGACAGTTTTTGAGGAAACTGGGTTCTCGAGATGATCGTTAAGCTCTGCACTAGTTTTCAAAACTGTATTTTTGTGATCCTTCTTAATAATGTGCGCAAGAGTCCAACGGTCACTATCAGACTTCTTTTGATGAAAATGTACGTTATCGATTTTATAGTTTTTTCTCTTGATTCTAATGTCCTGAATTTACCGATGATGAAAAAAGTGCTCAATTCGGAGTTTTAGGTGACTTTTGGAGGCTGATAATCCCTGAGAGTGGGCAAAAATGGCAATTTCGTGTACCAATAAAGTGCCAACTAATATATTTTCTGATAGAGTTCGATGAGGAGTTCACATAGTAAAGATGGTTGAGGTTGCTTGAGAATTGGTGAGATATGGGGCTTCAAAGATGCCCAAAATGCCAACGTATTTTGATGAAAATGTACGTTATCTATTTTATTGTTTTTTTCTCATGATTCTAATGCCCTAAATTTACTGATAGTGAAAAAAAAGTGCTCATTTCGGAGTTTTAGGTGACTTTTGAGGCCTGATAATCCCCTGATAGTGGGCAAAAATGGCCAATTTCGTGTACTATAAAGTTCCAAACTAATAGATTTCAGATAGAGTTCGATGAGGAGTATCACATAGTAAAATATGGTTGAGGTCGCTTGAGAATTGGGTGAGATATGGGGCTTCAAATATGCCCAAAAATGCCAACGTATTTTGATGAAAATGTACGTTATCGATTTTATTGTTTTTTCATGGATTCTAATGCCTAATTTACTGATGGTGAAAAAAGTGCTCATTTCGGAGTTTTAGGTGACTTTTGAGGCCTGATAATCCGCCCGAGAGTGGGCAAAAATGGCCAATTTTCGTGTACTAATAAAGTTCCAAACTAATATGATTTCTGATAGAGTTCGATGAGGAGTATCAATAGTAAAAGATGGTGAGGTTGCTTGAGAATTGGGTGAGATATGGGGCTTCAAAGGTGCCCCTAAAATGCCATTTTTCAGCATTATAAGACTACGTATTTTGATGAAAATGTACGTTATCGATTTTATTGTTTTTTTCTCATGGATTCTAATGCCCTGATGGCGAAAAAAGTGCTCATTTCGGAGTTTTAGGTGACTTTTGAGGCCTGATAATCCCCCTGAGAGTGGGCAAAAATGGGCAATTTCGTGTACAAATAAAGTGCCAAACTAATATGATTTTCTGATAGAGTTTTCAAAACTGTATTTTTGTGATCCTTCTTAACAATGTACGCAACAGACCGACGGTCACTATCAGACAGCATTTGCTTTCTTCTAGAGTTTTGCCTCAATGCGGAAGTTTTTCATTCTTTCTCAAATGCTGTCATTACTTTCAAGACAGTACTCCTTGCTACACCAAATAATTCAGTGATTTTATTACAATAGCGCCTACTATACGAGCACCAACAATTTGGCCCCTTTTAAAGTCCAGTAGATCTGCAATTAGAATGAATTTTGATTAATTTCTTCTGATGATATCTGTAAAAAAGCAACAAGTTTTGGAAAATAAGACGAGAAAAATTATTAATAATAATAAATAAAAATAAAACTTAGATTTTAATAAATATGTGCTTAGTATTATTGATTTCTAATTGTTTGGTTTTATTTTAATAAATATGAGCAAAAATCTCGAAGATAAATCTTAAAAGAAATCCATTAACCAAAAGAAATAACTGCCATTTTATTCTTTACTTCCTATTTTAACTAAATAGTTAAATTAGGAAAATTTAGCAATGAAAGACGGGAGTAACAGAAAATGATGGAAGAATTTCAGTTGTTATATTTTTCAATTATACCACCTCTGTTTCAAATCATTTTATATGTATTCTTATTTAGTTTCATTTGTCTTTCTAATTTAATATATTTCATTACATTAAAACTTAAATACTTGCACACGGAGGGTGCATATTTTTGCTAGTAAAAATAACAAACATTTGATGGTTTTAGAAGAGTTTCAAAATTAAGATACTAAGATTTTGTCTGTTTCCGTTGTTTTGTCCAACCCCTGTAGATTTAAAGAAAAAATTTGTATATTCAAATCAAACTTTGTTTGCAAATAATAAACATTATTTGTTTTGGTTTTCATCATCGATTCTTCGGTTATGAGAACTGAAGTCTGTTTGTCTCATCTACAGACATATTGTTAATTGATTAACAACGACAAGCACCAATATACGCTTGGCATTTACATCAAATGATATACAGGGAGCGGACAAAATAATGGAAATACCTGAAAATTTCAAACAAATTTCAATATAATTTTCTGATTGCAGCCCTCCCGTGAAATCCGGCTTTGTATAAATTACTTCTTACAGTTTTTGAGAAAACACCTGTTATTTTACAATACTTACAATACTAAATATATTTTATTTATTTATTTTAATATTCACTTCAATGTGCATATTCTAAAAGTTTTTATTTTGTGAGAATGGTTAGTTTTAAAGTGGGGGCTCGTTTTACAATTTAGCCATAAATTGGACCCTCCTTTTATGTTTGCAAATAATAAATATTATTTGTTTTGGTTTTTATTATCGATTCTTCGGTAATGATACCTGAAGTCTGTTTGTCTCATCTATAGACATATTGTTAATTGATTAACAACGACAAACACCAATATACGTTTGGCATTTACATCAAATGATATACAGGGAGAGGACAAAATAATGTTAATACCTGGAAATTTCAAACAAATTTCAATATAATTTTCTGATTGCAGCCCTCCCGTGAAATCCGGCTTTGTATAAATCCATTCTTACAGTTTCTGAGGAAACTGGATATAAGAGGTGTAATATGCGACGTGCCTGGTCTAGAATGCAAATGGCGGCTTCCACCCGTCAATAAGTAACCCCTATCGACGGCCTGCCATAAAAATCTGCATAATACTTAGAACGATCCTCAAAGCTACTTTTAATCAAGGGAGGTCACTCTAATCTACCCACACACTGGATTCTCGTTATGGTCATTAAGCTCTGCTGTAATTCTCAAAACTTGTTATCCTTCTTAACAATCTGTGCAAGAGACCGACAATATGGCCTGAACTGATCACGTGAATTATTTTGGTGGTACCTATAGAGTATGATCCTCTTAGGACAGGGTGAAGAAAAAGACAAGTAAGCTTTTAACATTGATAAGACGGTAATCCTTAACTATTTCCTCGTAAATTCCTACCATAATATAAACTTAACCATCGTTTTATGTCCGTGTTTTTGCAATAAATGTTTTATTTTTCTTGCACCCGTTATTTTACAATACTAAATATATTTTATTTATTTATTTTGATATTCACTTCAATGTGTACATTCTAAAAGTTTTTATTTTGTGAGAATGGATAGTTTTAAAGTGGGGGCTCGTTTTACAATTTAGCCATAAATTGGATCCTCCTTTTATGACCGTAATTTTGTTTTTTCGTCGACGATGATTAAAATCTGACGTTTTTATTTTAGAGTACCAAAGCCAAAAAAAAAAAAGAAAAGAAAAGAAATAACAACAACAAAACTTTGGTGTTGTTATTTCTTTTCTTTAAAACTAACTATTCTCACAAAATAAAAAAACTTTCAGAATATACATATTGAAGTGAATATCAAAATAAATAAATAAAATATATTTAGTATTGTAAAATAACGGGTGCAAGAAAAATAAAACATTTACTGGAAAAACACGGACATAAAATGAGAGTTCAATTTATATTATGGTAGGAATTTACGAGCAAATAGTTAAGGATTACCGATAAGACCTTATAACACCCGCCAACTAGTGGGCATTCTGAGAATGGAGGAAGAGAAAAGGATTTTTAGTAGCCGAGGGCAGAAAGCGAAGGGACGAGTCATGTATACGATCCTGTTAGAACGGGGTGAACTGAAAAGTTATCTTTAACACTAATAAGACTTTGCAAAAAGGAAAATTCATTAACCAAACCACAATTTTGTTACTTGTTGTTCATTTGATACAATTTATAATACACATATAAAGGACAATTTTTGTTACGACTCAAACTTCTTTGTTATTACTTATACTGTTTTGCTTGTTTCTTTGATGTTACATTTCACATAAAAATCACTTCTAACTAATCTCCCGCAAGTTCATTATTCAGCCTCCATTTGAGCTGCACCGTTCTTCTTCTTTTGAAGATAGTCTGTAATTAATTCAATTGTGATTTATATTCAACTCCCTGAAAAAGGAAAAAGGGTAAAAGTAGACAAAGGAGTGGGAAATATTTTACAATTTCTGGTTGAATGGTCAAAGTCACCAGGGAAACTGTTTTTTTTAAATAATAAAATTCTCTTATATATACTAGCAAATATATGCACCCTCCGGGTGCAAGTATTTAAGTTTAATGTAATAAAATATTATATTAAATTAGAAAGGCTAATGAAACTAAATAATAATACCGATAAAAAGATTTGAAACAGAGGGAGTATAATAAAAAATAGAACAACTGAAACTTACTCTTCCATCACTCTCGTCTTTCATTGTTATTTTTTCTAATTTAAGTATTTAGTTAAAAGAGGAAGTAAATAATAAAATGACTTCTTTTTTCTTGTTAATTTAAGATTTATTGAAGAGATTTTTGATTATATTCATTAAAATAAAACCAAACAGTTAGAAATCAATAATACTAAGCACATATTTAATAAAATCACATGTTTAATATCAATATGCAAATTAGCCTTCCCGTTCACACTGTAAACCACTATTTTGTTTTATATATAAATATAATTGCATGTTGTCAGTATGTAGACATGATTAACAGTATTAATAATGTAAAACAATTTTATTAATAATTGAGGTTTAAATAAAAATACAATCATGGAAAATGTGATATCAATAACTAAGGGAATAGTGATATGAGTAGTAATATAGTTTAGGTTACAGACAGAAAAGCACACAATCTCCATTATAATAAGATATTCAGTGAGGAGGTGTATCATTCTTTCTCAAATGCTGTCATTACTTTCAAGACAATACTCCTTGCTACACCAAATAATTCAGAGTTTTTGTTACAATAGCGACTGCTATACGAGCACCAACAATTTGACTTCTTTTAAAGTGTGATAGACCTGACATTTTAATGAATTTTGATTAATTTCTTCTGATGATATCTGTAACAATTTTAGGAAAATAAGACGGAAAAAATTAAAATAAATCACAAAATATCTTATTATAATGGAGATTGTGTGTTTTTCTGTCTGTAACCGAAACTATATTAATACTCAAGTCACAATTCCCTTAATTATTTACGTCAAATTCTCTATGATTTCATTCTTTTAAAACTTCAGTTATTAATAAAAATTATTTTACATTATTAATACTGTTGACCATATCTACATGATATTTTCCACGTACCCCACTTGTACGGGTCAGGCACGAAGGCCCTATTTATGTGGGACCACCCACAAACCGAAGCTCATGGGGTGGCAGGTGAAAAATTGCGTCGATCCCGTCGGCATTCCCCCTCAAGGGGGCACCTCAGGCACTGGGTAATAAACCCAGCCCTGCCCCTTTAAATCAAGGGGGCAGGTGTTGCCTGGGGGGATGGCCCCCTGGGATCGACGCTATTAACTCGTAAAGATCCAGGGCCGAAGCCACTGGACCCTGGCGTTGGCCATATCTACATACTAACAATATGCAATTGTATTTATATATACAACAAAATAGCGGTTTACAGTGTGAATGGGAAAGCTAATTTGCATATTGATATTAAAAATTTGATTTTAATAAATATGTGCTTAGTATTATTGATTTCTAATTGTTTGGTTTTATTTTAATGAATATGAGCAAAAATCTC
>JALAJA010000084.1:243755-258020 GCA_023376005.1 Doryteuthis pealeii
TGATTCAAACGCTCAACCCTGTGTCGTCCCTACTAATAAACTGGCAGCGCACCAGCACTATATAAATTACAAAACTTTGTTCAAGGATTGGCAGGCGTCTTTTGAGCGGAGGAAATGCAGGTATGGTGGTGAAAATTGTGCGGGCTTTAACTGCATTAAAACACCGTGTTATGGCTAATTTGATCTTGTTTGCTAATGTCTGACCAACAAGTCCTATCCACGGCAATCGTAAATATACAGGGCACTTAGATGGACCAAATTCTTTATTGCTGTTAAAATTTGATATGGTTTGGTTGATCACCTTCGTAGTCAAATCCTCAGGATGCCCATTGTCGGCAAAGATGTTATTAATTTTCTTGAGTTCATCTTTAAACTTGCAATAAGAGCATATCACCAAAGCTGTAAATGTTAAGCATTTGATTAAGTTCACCTTAATCATTGATCCCAAATCATTGATCCTAAATCCAGAAAGAGGGTATATACCCTCGCTGCCTGGCTGATACCGACGTTAAGCAACCCAGATGACTTAATTTTTTTTTATTAACATATATTTTACCAACCCTTCCGCACGAGCAGGATGTGACACAAGGTCAATTTCTTAAGCGGAGTTTAACAGGTTTGAATTTCAGAGTTTTCCTTCTCCTAGACCGGTTGCCTAACCAAGGTTAAAGAGCCCAGTCTGCCCTACTATTTACCCATAGCTGGAGGGAGAGTAGAATTCATACCTTTCCCAAGGGTATTAGCGCTAAGTGAAATGCAAATACCACGTCCAGGATTTGAACTCGTGTCGACGAGTCCATTTCCTATGACTATAACCATTACACCACGCGCTTCCTATCTTTTTTATTAACACTAGCAAATATAATGCACCCTTCGGTTGCAAGTATTTAGGTTTTGATGTTATAAAATATTGTATCAAAATTGTAAACTATTTAGAAAATGATAAACTGAGGGGTATAATCGAAAAATAGAACAGCTTTAGATTTAACTCTTCCATCATTTTCTTTCACTCCCGTTTTTCATTTTTCCTAATTTATCTATTTAGTTAGATTGTGAAGTATTTAATAAAATTACAGTTCTTTCGTTTTGTTTATGGATTTCTTTTAAGATTTATCCTCGAGATTTTTGCTCAGATTCGTTAAGAGAAAACCAAACAATTAGAAATCAATAATACTAAGCATATATTTATTAAAATTAAATTTTAAATATCAATATGCAAATTAGCCTTCTCGTTCACACTGTAAACCGCTATTTTGTTGTATATATAAATACAATTACATATTATTAGTACGTAGATATGGTCAACAGTATTAATAAAGTATAACAATTTTATCAATAATTGAAGTTTAAATAAAAATAAATTTCATGGTAAATGTGACGTTAATAACTAAGGGAATCGTGACTTGAATAGTGATTTAGTTTCGGTTACAGACAGACAAACACACAATCTCCATTATAATAAGATAAGTGTATACATTTACCTTTCAATTTCAATAGACAAGAAGAAGCAATCACCGTATGAAACTTTAAATAAAGTTTGTGTCTTCTGTTCTATAGAAATTTCTTGAAACTTTTAGTTATGAAATGACAGTTTATTATGATTTATTAATTTGATTCTGTGCCTGTAGTGGTTAATTCTAAAATAAAACGACTATTCTGAATTTGCAATATTGTTTTAGGCAATGTGCGCAATCTACGAAGTAAATTACATTGTTAGATCTGCAATTATAATTGTGGTAGATTTTGTAAACTTTCTTATTTCAGAAGTTAATTGATGGAAAAACAATATACATTAGGAGATAAGTATATAATATATATATATATATATATATATATATATATATTATATATATATATATATATATATGTGTGTGTAAAAAATGGAAATTGGAAATGAATCCGAAAATATGAGGAAGAATGAATAAAGAAAAGAAAGAATAGAATGGATAATAAAAGAAGAATTTAATCAATATCACTTACACATGTGTTTCGGTCACTTCATCTGTGTGAAAATATTTCGCACACAAAGAAGATTCGACCTTCATCAGAATGAGATTTTATTTTATTTTTCATTCAAAATAAAATTTCACTCTGATGAAGGTCGAATCTTCATTGTGTGCGAAATATTTTCACACAAATGAAGTGACCGAAACACATGTGTAAGTTATATTGATTAAATTCTTCTTTTATTATCCATTCTATTCTTTCTTTTCTGTATTCATTCTTCCTCATATATATATATATATATATATTATATATATATAATACACACACACACATATGTATATATATATATATATATATATATATATATATATATATATATATCAAACAAAAAGAGCATTAGACATCACTTAAACACGTAAACATGTAACACGAGAATACAGTTAAAAACGCACACATTTGACCATTTACACCATTTCTGTCATTTTTAAAAGAAACAATTTCGTTTACCTGATGAATGCTTTTAGAAGGAAACCATTGGTAGTAATATCGTTCCCAAATAAATGAATAAAAGCTAAAACTTGTATTTGTCACTTCATTCAACTATCAACGCTCTATCACAGATATTGAGCACTCTTCTAATAACACTGTACGTTGGATTACTATTACTTTTTCTAGTATACTAGTACCAACCATACACATTATATATATATATATAATATATAATATATTTATATATATATGTGTGTGTGTGTGTGTGTGTATGGATAGACACATATATATATATACATAAAAACACTTATATATATACACACATAACATATATGCACATATACATATACACACACACATATATATTCAAACATATATATGCATATATACACATATATACACACATATATATATATACAATATACAGACACGCACACAAATATACAGATACACGTATACATGTTTATAGATATACACACAGACATATATACTTTTATACATATATATATGTATATATGAATGTATATATATAATATATATATATATATATATGTATATATAATATATATAATATATATATATTACATATGTATATATATGAATGTACATGTATATGCATATATATTTATATGAATGTACATGAATATACATAAATATATATTTATTCATATGAACTTACATGTATATATGAATGTACATATATATATTATATATATATATATATATATAAATATATATATATATGAATGTACATACATATATATAAAAATGAATGTACATATACATTACATACATATATATATATATATATATATACATGTACATATACATACACACACACACACACACACACACACACACACACACACGTACGACATCTGGAGCGCTGGACAGCTGTTTCAACCTCCTCTGATCTGATCAGCAGTGCATACCACAATCTCCCCACTAGAGATTGAACCAGTGGACCACAGAGTGAAGGCGGTGACACCAGCTCACGCCACAAACGGAGAATTCCAAATCATCTAGTCAATGGTAATGGTAATATATATATATATATATATATATATATATATATAACTTATAAGATAATAGGTATTTTTATGTATGTTTGTATGAAGGATTGTAATTGTCATTTTATGGCTATATCCGTTATATTGCGAATTTAGTTGATTAAAACAAATAACATTCAGCGCGGACACAGACCCCGACAACTGCAACTTGAAATTGAAATAACTCTTAATGGCGTGCTGTCTTTTGCTGGGCAACGGTTACCTATGAGTGTTATTAGAATTTTTATTAATATACAGGAAATAGATTTCAGAGAATGACATTTTGCCCGAAGGCAGTCAACAGGAATTTATTCAACTACAAATGACACCGTAAATTGTTTATATTAAAGTGTTCAATGTGTATTGCAGTAATAAAAAAAGAAAAGAAACTCGTTAGGATTGTTCTTTTGTTGCCCCATTGTTACTTACAAGCATGAAACTTTTCTTAATATCGTGGTATACAACCCCCTCCACACGAGCAGGATGCGACACAAGGTCAATTTCTTAAGCGGAGGAGGAAAACACTGAATTCAAACCTGTTAGAGTTATCCTTTTCCTAGACTGGTTACCTAACCAATGTTAAAGTGCCCAGTCTGCCCTACTATTTACCCATAGACAGAGTGAGACCAGTTGGATGCATATCTTTCCCAATGTTATTAGCGCTTTGTGTATATGTAGACACCTCGTCTAGGATTTGAATTCGGACCGACAAGTCCGATTCCTACAATTAGTCATTAGACCAAGCCTCCACCCATGTATGTGTGTATGTATGTATGTATGTATGTGTGTTAATGAGTCTTTAATTATGTGAGTATGCTTGTACATAAGAATGTATATGTCAATATATATATAATATATATATATATATATATATATATTATTATGGACTCTTCCGTCGATTTTCGATGTATGAGGTTTCATACACACAACGAACACCTACACAGTGATTTGCTTATATGGTGAAGGCTTGTGTGGACCATCCACACTTTTTGACACAGTCGATAGGAAAGAATTAGTGCATCAAGGGTTGCCACAAATCCAATCAACGACCGAAAGGAATGTTGAATTCAGAGTTATCCCTCTCCTAGACTGGTTACCTACCCACGGCTGAAGGGTCCAGTCTGCCCTACTATTTAACCCATAGCTGGAGGGAGAATATATGGATTCATACCTTTCCCAAGGGTATTTGCGCTATGTGAAATGCAAACAGCTCCGTCTAGGAATTGAACTCGAATCGACGAGTCCATTTTCCATATATATATATATATAAAGGAAAAGGTGACTTGCCGGTTAATTTGGTCACGATGGTTAGTAAGTGTGGAATTCAGGGGGGTAGTCAGCAATATAACAAATACAAAGTGCTCAATGCTAAGTAGAGCAAATTTATTTTAAAATGGGTACACGTGAAATCGACTGCTATTAATCGGTGTCTCGATTAATTCAATGGGTTTAACCTTGAAGATCATCATGGTGAAACTCGAGTAGGTTATTTCTTGTGCCCATTTTATAATATATATATATATATATATATATATATATATATACAAACCTCTCCACACGAGCTGAGTGCGACACAAGGTCAAGTTCTTAAGCAGAGTTTCACAAGTTTGAATTCAGAGTTTTTCTTCCCCTGGACTGGTTGCCTAACCATGATTAAAGATCCCAGTCTGCCTAACTATTTACACATAGCTTGAAGGAGACCAGTTGGATGCATACTTTTTCCAATGGTGTTAGGCCTCGTGTCACTTGTTTACATTCATATTACAATAATAATCGGACTTTATTTGAATAGAATGAGTTCTGAGGTGAATAAATAGTGAACTCTGAAATATCCCATCATACAGGTAAAGAATACTGAGAACATTTTGTACAGCCATGGGGATATTTGGTAGGCAAAGAGTTAAGGGGTCAGGGTGGGTAATTAAAAAAAAGTTATCGTATCATTGTGATCCTTCTTTAAACCGTTACCAGCAGCTCTCATTGTAGTTGAGCAGAAAGACTTGGATTACAATAATAATCGGACTTTATTTGAATAGAATGGGTTCTGAAAGGCGGTTAATAGCCCAGCGAACTTTGAAACATCCTTTGAAAAATTAATTTTAATTCGTTTAAAAAAAAACATTAGCAGAGTTTAGCAGACGATTTTTGGGTATACCAAATGCTTATTTTGACACCAGCCAAATAAGCATTTGTGGTAATAAAGGACTATTTGCTCGTAAATTCCTACCATAAAATAAACTGAACCCTCATTTTGAACCGTGTTTTTGCAATAAATGTTTTATTTTTCTTGCACCCGTTATTTTACAATATTAAATATATTTTATTTATTTATTTTAATACTCACTTCAATGTGTATATTCTAAAAGTTTTTATTTTGTGAGAATGGTTAGTTTTAAAGTGGCGGTTCGTTTTACAATTTAGGCCTAAATTGGATCCTCCTTTTATGACCGTAATTTTGTTTTTTCGTCGACGATGATTAAAATCTGACGTTTTTATTTTAGAGTACCAAAGCCAAAAAGAAAAGAAATAATAACAAAAGGTAATATTCAACTTTTTACTCGTAAATTCAGGTAAAAAGATACAAAGAAAATTTCCTGTATTATATATAAGTATCTTAAAATAGCTTTACCCTTATATAACTTGCTGTTGAGCTGGCAAAACATGTAAGCGTAAACCAATGATGTGGGCACACTATTGTTTATGACTTTCGAGGCTACAATATATCTAGAATATATTCATTTTACTTTTTTCTAATGGAGACACTTATTCCGAATTTGTATTTGGGCGGGGTGGGGGGCTTTTAATCTTATTCAAGGCATAACTGTTTCTATCTATCTAAACCTATTCATATCTATCTCAGTCTTTTGTTCATGTATATCTATCTCAATCTTCCATTCATATCTATCTAATCCTATCTATGTATCTAAGTGTCTTCCATTCGTACCTATCTATCACTCTATCTATGTATCTATCTCAGTCTTTCATTTATATCTATCTAAACCTATTCATGCCTATCTATCTAAGCCTTCTGTTCATGTCTAACTATCTCTCCATTATCTATCTCAGTCTCTTCATTATCTATCTATCTATCTATCTATCTCAGTCTTTCAATCATGTCTATCTATTTTTCTCAATCTTCCGTTCATGTCTATCTATCTCCCGCTCATATCTATCTATCTCTGTCTTCTGTTCATGTCTGTCTATCTATATATCTATCTGCCATTGGTAGACAGAATAAAATAAACCAATATTTAGTGAAAATAAATTTACAATAACATGAATCTTATGCACACTAATTTAGCACGTACTGAACAAAAGAAAATGAGATATTCTTTAAAAAAATCAACTGGTTAAGACTTTGCCTACTTTTGAGGCATATCGTGCGGGCGGAAGTAGGATTTTCCGTTTAAACCGAAACAAAGAAAAGACGACAAAAAAAAAGGACTTTTTTCCGGTTAACGCGAACAAAGAAATCAGAAGTAGATTTTTCCGCTGATAAGTATATAAAAAAATGCGTGGGCGGTTTATATACATAAAAGAAAGTCTATGTTTCTACGCAGACCCCATCCAAACAAATACAAAAATCTGATGGATATTTCATTATAATTTTGCAGAAGGACACATATTACAAGATTGATGACACTTTATTTGAATGGAATGAGTTCTGAGGTGAACAGATAATGAACTTTGAAATATCCAATCATAGAGGTAAAAATAAAATACTTTATTTAAAAATAAATACTTTGTAGAATATCCATTAATCACTTCTACAGCAACCAAACATTTCTTGTAGTTCTCAATTAAGGATTTGAAAATTTTAGTTGGTATTTCGTTCCATTCTTAGATTACAATAATAATATGACTTTATTTGAATAGAATGAGTTCTGAAAGGAGGTGAATGGATAGCGAATTTGAAATATCCCATCATACAGGTAAAAAATACACAGACAATTTCCTACAGATCTGGGGGAAAGTTGGTAGACAAAGAGTTAAATTCGACCTGCCGATTACATTTGCTCTTGTACTTCATCTTTATACCAGCTGCACATCACTGATAAGAGACATACAGGACAATAAAAAAATGACATTTTAGATAAACAAAGGGAAAGAAAGGTGAAAGAAGGATACGAAAAATAGGCCTAAAGGCTAAGTATATATATATATATAATTATATATATATATATATATATTATATATATATAATAGGTAGGTAATCTCTGACTCATTAACCTAGTTTATTATATATATAATATATATATATACTATATATTATATATATAATATATATATATATATATATATATATACGTTTGGGTGTGTTATCGAAATCGATTTCTTTGTTCTAAATGTGATTGCTGGCCCCAGAGGCAAATCCCTCCTTTGATAACGTGTGAGTCTAGAAGATAAACATAGATATATCCTGAGATAGAATAGAAGAGATTACCATCAATATCCATATTTCTTATATCTATATCTATCTATCTATAATAATATATATATATATATAATATATAATATATATATATGTATATATATTATATATATTCATGTGTGTGCATAAAAGGTATTATATATATATATGTGTTTGTATTGTACGTATACACACACACATATATATATATATATATACGTATATACATGTGTATGTCTGTACGTATACATATATATATATATATATATATATATATATATATATATATATATATGTGTGGTGTAGAAAACCTGACGAAGTTAGATAAAATCTTGCACTCTATAAAACGGAGGAGCACTTTACATGTATACATATGTGCGTATTTATCAGCAAATATATAGCCACACCGAGAGATGTGATATATATATATAATATATTATATAATATAATATATAAATATATATATATGGCACTTTAGCGTTCTGCAGCTTGATCAGTTCAGCATATATATATATACATCGAAGTGCTTAGAATAGATCAATACATATATGCTGCTTAGTAAAGATACTACAGAGAGTAATCCATTTGCACGTAATATGAAACTTAATCCTACAACTTCGTAATAAAATGTGGGTGTCACTAACAATTATATAAACAAATAGATTAGCTACATGTTACTTGACACTAACCACTCCCAAACTTAATTAAAAAATCATTAGTCAGGAGACATATGTTTATATAAAAATGCAATTGAAAATAGCTTAACCAGAAGACCTCAGTTCACTCTAGTATTTACACTTAGCTGGAGGGATAATGGCTGGATGCATACCTTTCTCAAGTATATTGCGCTGTGAAATGCAAACAGCCTCGTCCAAGATTAGAACTCGTCTCGTTGTGACTATTTCCACCAATGGTAGCCATTACTTTTTATAAATGATTTGTAAGTTGCAAGACCATTTTTCATCTCTTCTTTTGTGTCTGATTAACTACTTCGAAAACTTCTAAAAACATTGTTTAAACAAAAATATTTTTTCATGACGATTACAGAATGGGGAATTCATAAAATAAATAACTATTCCCATGTGTCTTATATCTTTTGTTAATCTTAAGACTGCTTATCTTAATAATGGTAAAAGAAACCATGTCTGTTCTACTATTTATCCATAGATAGATGGGATAGATTTATGCCTGTCCCAACTGAAACGCTTTGTCCACGATTTGAACTTGAATCGGCGTATCCGTTTTCTAAGACGATAACCATTACAAATCAAATTCATTTTTGCATTAAGCTACGCTAAATTGAACCAGTCTCATAAAAATGTACAACAATTCTATTCATAAAAAGATTCTTTAAAAAATCTGCTTTCTAGTCTTGAAGAAACTTTGTATTTTAAAAAAAGTATTAAATTAATGTATTAAATGTTGAAACGAAATATTTTAGAAAATAATTGTCACGTCGTTCTGAGGCTAAAGAAAAGAAAAAAAAAAGAAAGAAAAAAAGTAGAGAGTGAATGCGCTAGTTCAGGACTATTTATATACTGCTGTCTTAGAACATCGGTGTGATTATTGAGACTGCAAAGATTACGGAAACATTACGCGAACCGCCTACCTCGATGTTTTAGTAATCTGTTGTGAGTTACTCTTGTTGCATACGTCTTTCCTTACTTTCTTACTTCTATTATTCTGGACATCTTCTAGCGTCTCTTCTAGCGTCTCTTCTAGCGTCTGGACTTCGTCTTGGGGACTTCGTGTCTGGTCTTCCATTGGGGATTTCTCTTTATCAGAAGCCCTGTGTCATTGGTAGTTTTTAGATAATAACACAAGACTTCGATTTGCTTTAGATCATATTTTATTTCGAAATCCCCACCAGACTACCTGCGCAGATTGAGTCGGCCGCGTACATAACCCGACTTACCACCGTCGTGGGTTTTGCAGATCTAACAAAACAAATCTCTTTCTAATCTAAACCGGAAGAGAGCCTTCTCCACTGATTCTTACGGTATCCACCGGAAGAATTAGGATGAGGTCAAGCCTTGTCACTCATCCTTCAAGGCCACCGGCTGTAACTTTTAACATCCATTTTGATTTCTACACTACTGTACATAAATATTAGGAATCTAATAATTATGTAACACTCTATGTTTGGATGTACTAGTATACTGATTATTGTATGATCCAGTATACAACATGAATGTGAGAGAGAGGAGATGGATTCAATTGCCCGTCTCTCTCTCTCTCCCCCCCTCTCTCTCTCTCTCTCTTTTGTTTTACGGCATATCAACCACGGAAACCCGGAGACGTTGTAGAGTTTGATTTTAGAATAAACGAAACTATACCCCTCAAGTATTTGTTGTTAAAAATTCGATTACTTGAACGTAATGCCCTTTTTAATCATTTCCAATGGGCACCTCACGTGGTGCAATGGTTAGCAAGATAGATTAGCAGACAATTGTTTGTGAGTTTGATTCATAAGCAAAGTTAAGGATGCTCTGAGCAGAATAGTCTACATGACCAGGAATCTCCCCTCAAAGAATCTAAGATATACCCAGAAAACAAAAGAAGTAAAGTATTAGAGGTGAACACCTATGGATTAAATAGAAAAAACGAGTTAGCAAAGGTGAGTTTGCAAAATAATTTTTTAAAAAATGGGTTTAAAAAAATGAGTTTAAAAAATTGAGTATCCATGAAGAATGAATAAAACAAACGTCATCGGCATAAAATGACCCACCAAGTGTTGACATGCCGTAAAATCCAACCAACGAACGAACCAAATAGTCAGTTGGCATTTTTAAATTCCGACTTTAAGCACCACGGGTCGTCACCCACGCCGAACAGCTAGCCCCATTGGGGGTACCAGTCTGCAGAGATGCTGTTGGCGTATTCTATGGACGATGATTTAAAAAAAATTACAGAGGAAATATGTTTTACTTAGAGACGTTGTCTTATTTTAATATATCGTTCTTACGTTTTAAACCAAAATTCTTTTTCTTAATTAATATGATAATTATAAAACTGGCCTCTTACCTTTAATCATCACTACGAACACTAAAAAAAAAGGGTGGGACAAATGAAATGAAAAGAAATGAGGGGTCATAAAAAGAATATGAGGCATTTAACCACCTGCTGTCAGGGATCATGAGGGGAGATGAGAGGAGTAAAAAAAGAGAGAGGAACCCATGTAGAAGAGAGAAAGGAGGTGGAATGAGGATATGTGGGTTATGGGGAGAGATTAAAATGCTGTGGAGAGGGAGAAGAAGGGAGATTGAGAGGAGAAATAGGGAAGAAGAAGAAAAGGAAGAAGGTGAGAAAGAAGGTGAAAAAGAATAACAACAACAAAGTTAGGGATGAAGAAGAAGGTGATGAAGAAGAAAGAAGTTAGGGGAAAAAAGAAGAAAGACAAGAGAGGAGATTGAGAGAAGAGGCAGAATGTTTACATTTCAAATAGCGCGAATATTCTTGGAAAAGCTTTGCATTTCTTGATCAGAGACAGTATAAATAGAGTCATGGAAGTGGCCATTTGGAATTTTTCTCTTGACGTTTGAACACCACAGACCACGTCTTCAGTTCTTTATAACAGAGAATTAGCTAGTTTCACAGATAACTGATGAGTTGTGCACAATTGCATCCAAATAGTCGCGTCCAGGATTTGTGTGCCTCCTAATAAAAGGTTTAGCTCAGTCGGTAGAGTGTCCGACTAAGAACCACAAGGTTCCGGGTTTGGTACCAGTCCTCGCCAAGTCAGCGTTGAGTAGCACAAGGGTCTGTGCGGTAAAGTGAGGAGCTGGTGTTATGTGTAGCGCTCCACCTCATACGCCAGAATAATCACCTTGGTCTAGCGCTATCGAAAAGGGGATAGACTCTTTTGCTGTCTGGCTGATACTGACTCCAGGTCACCTCGACGACTTGTTTTTATAGAGGAAATATAGCTTACTCTGACACGATGTTGTTGGATCCTTCCGTCTGATAGAGACGATGGCGTAGTGTCCATTTAATTTGCAACTGTGTTAGAGGCTGAACAGACCAATTTTTGAATGGCAATCTCTGGTGCAATGACTGCAAACAAACAGTGATGCTTGCTGGAGTTGCTGTTGTCTCTCCTTCCTTTTGGCTCTCTTTTCTGTGGCGGCTTCTTTCCTCTCTTTTTCACTCTTTTTTGTTCCTTGTTTGACAAGTAAACATCAGGTGGGTACGGTTCTCTGCACGAGCCTTCCATGTGTTGGTGTTGATGTGGCATGTCTTCATGTTTCTCTTGCAGACATTATTAAAGCGCAGGCGCGGCCTCCCTACCAGTCGGAGACGATGTAGTGTATGGTTTTAGATTAAAATAAACGAAAACCCCAAATATTTAATAAAAATTCGATTACGTGAACACATTGTTCTTGTAATAAAGTCCAAATTTCATGTTTTAAAACGTGCCTGCGGGGCTACATTTTTACGATGATAAATTATGAAACATTCAATAACATCTCAGAAAAAATAAACTTTAAAAGTTCAAAAATAAAATAAAGTAAAAAAACTAAATATAATAGGCCAGGGAAAATGACTTCAAAATTGTTGATGCTCTTAAAGTTGGAGAAAATTATGAAATACGCAATTATTTGGCAAGTAAAATGGATTTCTTACGCGTCTTACCTTAGAGCTATGGCATAATTAAAATGGACGTTTCTCTCCTGCGTACTTAAACGGAGCCAATATGTCTATTTATGCGCATGTTCAGGCGCATGCGCCTATATACCGGAAGAGGATGTAGGGGCCGGGTTAGCTCAGTCGGTAGAGCGTTCGGCTAGAAACCACAAGGTTCCTAGTTCGATACCGGTCCTCGCAAACTCAGCGTATGAGTAGCACAGGGATCTGTGCGGTAAAGTAAGGAGCTGATGGTAGGTGTGGAACTCCACCTCAGATGTTAAAACAATCTCCTTGGTCTAGCGCTATTGAAAAGGGGATAGACTCCCTCGCTGACTGGCTGATACCGACTTTAGGCCGCCCCGTCGACTTTACTTACTTTACATCCTATATACACGTGTAGATGGCACCTCATGTGGTGTAATGGTTAGCAAGCCAGATTCTCACCGGGTGCCACATACATCTGACCTTGTGACACATCTAAGCTAAGCTTAGTAAATAACTATATATATATATATTTACCAACTCCTCCGCACGAGCAGGATGTGACACAAGGTCAATTTCTTAAGCGGTGTATAACAGGTTTGAATTCAGAGGTTTCCTTCTGCTAGACCGGTTGCCTAACCAAGGTTAAAGAGCCCAGTCTGCTCTACTATTTACCCATAGCTGGAGGGAGAGTAGAATTCATACTTTTCCCAAGGGTATTAGCGCTAAGTGAAATGCAATTACGACGTCCAGGATTTGAACTCGGGGCTACGAATCCATTTCCCACGATTTAACCATTACACCAAGCGCTTTTCGTGTTTTGGTAATTTTATATACGTGTATAGGGCACCTCACGAGGTATAATGGTTAGCAAGCTAGTTTCGCAGACCATTGTTAGTGAGTTCGATTCTCACTGGGTGCCCCATACTTCTGGCCTTGTGCCACATCTAAGCTAAGCTTAGTAAATAACTATATACTGGTGAATGGGGCACCTCATGTGATGCAATGGTTAGTAAGCTAGATTAGCAGGCAATTGTTAGTGAGTTCGATACTTACTGAGAGCCCCTTCTGGCCCTGTGTCGCATCTAGCTATATACGCGTGTAATGGTTAGCAAGCTAGATTAGCAGGTCATTGTTAGTGAGTTCGATTCTTACTGAGAACCCCTTTTTGACCTTGTGCCATATCTAAGCTAAGCTTCGTAAATAACTAGGGAACCTGATGTGGTGTAATGGTTAGCAAGCTAGATTAGCAGGTCATTGTTAGTGAGTTCGATTCTTACTGGGAACCCCTTTTGACCTTGTGCCATATCTAAGCTAAGTTTCGTAAATAACTAGGGAACCTTATGTGGTGTAATGGTTAGCAAGCTAGATTAGCAGGTCATTGTTAGTGAGTTCGATTCTTACTGGGAACCCTTTTGACCTTGTGCCATATCTAAGCTAAGCTTCGTAAATAACTAGGGAACCTTATGTGGTGTAATGGTTAGCAAGCTAGATTAGCAGGTCATTGTTAGTGAGTTCGATTCTTACTGGAACCCCTTTTGACCTTGTGCCATATCTAAGCTAAGCTTAGTAAATAACTAGGGAACCTTATGTGGTGTAAATGGTTAGCAAGCTAGATTAGCAGTCATTGTTAGTGAGTTCGATTCTTACTGGGAACCTTTTGACCTTGTGCCATATCTAAGCTAAGCTTAGTAAATAACTATATACACATGTAGATGGCACTCACGTGGTGTATTGGGTTAGAAGGCCGATTAGGCAGAG
>JALAJA010000085.1:10000-52500 GCA_023376005.1 Doryteuthis pealeii
GGATTTTGTATGGGCACTCTCAAGCTTATATCTTATCTTCTCTCTCTCTCTCTCTCTCTCTCTCTCTCTCTCTCTCTCTCTCTCTCTCTCTCTCTCAATTTATCTATCTTGCTGTCTCTCTCCTTCTCTCTCTTTATCGTATAGACGGCATACAGTCCGTACAGCGCTTGATATTGTCTTAGTTTTAAGACATTCACACCAGAGTCTCTTCCGTGGACTGTTGCAATCAGTACAATCAGTACATGCAAGTTGTAATCAGGGCTACTCTGTATGGCACTCTCACGCTTCTATCTGATCGCTCACTCTCAAACCTCTCTCTCTCTCTCTCTCTCTCTCTCTTCTCTTTTTATTAAGTCCTATAAACGGCATCCAGTTTTTCGTACAGAGCTTAATATTACCTTAGTTGAACACATTCACACCAAGTCTTTTTGAATCAGTGGCGAAGGCAAGATGTAATTACGGCAAAGCTCTTTGCTCTGGATACTCTCATGCTTCTATCAATTTATCTATCTCGTTGTCCTCTAGTCGGCACCACGTGTACGTACAGTGCTTGATATTGTGTTAATCTAAACACATTGGCATTAATATTTTTGCAACATTTTAAGACAAACCCGTTTAGTTTGGACACTCTCTTACGTTTATCTGGTCTGTCTGTCTGTCTGTCTGTCTGTCTGTCTCTCAACCTATCTATCTCTCGCTTTCGGTCTTCTCCGTTTCTCTGTCCGTCTTACCCCCCTCTCTCTCTCCTTTATTAAGTCCTCTAAACGGCATCCAATGTCCGTACAGGGTTTGATATTGCCTTAGTTTTAACACATTCACATCTGAGTCTCTTCCGTGGACTATGGCGCTACAAAATCTCATTTTCAATTAATACGAATCAGTCACAAAGGCAAATAGTAATCAGTGCAAAACTATTTGGCATGGACACTCTAAAGTCCCCCTCTCTTTCTCTCTCTATCTCTCTCTCTCTCTCTCTCTCTCTCTATCTATCTATCTAATTGTCCTCTATAGAACATCAAGTGTCCGTACAGTGCTTGATATTGTGTTAATTTTAACACATTAGCATTAATATATTTGCAACATTTTCAAGACAAAACCGTTTAGTTTGGACACTCTCATACGTTTATCTGCTCTCTCTCTGTCTCTCTTTCTATATCTCTGTCTCTCTATATATATATATGTATATCTCTCTTTCGCTCTTTCTCTCTTTCTCTCTCTCTTTCTTTTATTAAGTCTTCTAAACGGTATCCAGTGTCCGTAAGGGGTTTATATTGCTGTAGTTTTAACTTATTCACACCAGAATCTCTTCCACAGACAGTTATGCTACATAACCTCTTTTTCAATTAATACGAATTCAGTTGCAAAGACAGGTTTTAATCAGAGTAAAAATATTTGGTATGGGCACTCTCTCTCTCTCTCTCTCTCTCTCTCTCTCTCTCTCTCTCATTAAGTCCTCTAAACGGAATCAAGTGTCTGTACAGAGCTTGATATTGCTACACATAAAAATTATAACAAGAATGAAAGAATGAAAGAGAGTAGGTTTGGTTTGGTTTGGTTTGTTTTACGGCATATCAACCTCAGTGGGTCATTTAATGCCGACAAAGTTGTGAAATAAATTCATTCTTAATGGATAATACAATTTTGTTATAAACTCACGTTTTCTATTTAACCCATAGATGGGACCCTAACAGGCACTACCACTCCGGGTCAGAGTGGACCAGGGAGCAATGATGATGAACGGGTGCTCCACATTCCCCAAACCTCCAGAACTGGAACCTCACCATCAGAGTTTAACGTCATTCCCAGGACATGTAGACCCTCAGCCACCGCCTTCTAGCACCCATATGATAAAAAGGGTTGGGGCTTGCCATAAGGGCAGTAGGGTTGGGAAAATCATATAGGTGCTACGGCTTGACGTGACCAGCCGGTTGATCGGAGGGGGCCTCTCCGATCACCCGTCTAGCCCAAGATAGGGCCAAAGTGGAGTATTGCAAGTCATGAACTGCTCACCCACCTGGGTTCTATCCTTAAGCACACGGGTTCGCCACCCACGGGCCAACAGGTGCCACACTTGCGGGAGTCTTATCCCTCTGCAGAGGGCAGTCGGTGCATTCTAACGCCCCAGACGACAGGGGGTCAGGGTTAGGGGATAGGGTTATTTTTTTATAATTTACAAAAAAAAAACCTCTAAAATTGTCTGTTAACAAACCACCGGATTTTTACAGTGTAAATGAAAAACATGTCCTTATGAATCGAGATCGGAAAAGGTGCCTAAAGGTCATTGAGAGGAGGGACAGGTAATTAAATTACATAACAATCCCACAACATTCAGACATACATACGGCACAACTGCCCTTTATATGTGTATTAGTGGACATACATACACCACAAACTGTATATTATAGATTACATTTGGACATACATACGCACAACTGCCCTCTATATATGTATAGATACATTCGGACATACATACGCACAACTGCCCTCTATATATGTATAGATTACATTTGGACATACATACACAAACTGCCCTCATATAGATTCATTCGGACAAAACATACACACAAATGCGCCTCTATATATTTATAGATTACGTTCGGAACATAACATACACACCAAATGCCCTCTATATATGTATAGATTACATTCGGACATACATACACACAACTGCCCCTATAATGTATAGATTACATTCGTACATACATACACACAAACTGCCCTCTATATGTGTATAGACTACATTCGGACATGCATACGCAAACTGCCTCGTATATATGTATTTTATTGAAGTTCATGAACTGCTCACCCACCTGGGTTCTATCCTTAAGCTTCATGGGTCGCCACCCACGGTCAACAGGTGGCCCCATGGGAGAGTCTTACCCTTCTGCAGAGGTGCAGTCGGTGGATTCTAACGCTCTAGCCGACAGGGCGGGTTAGGGTTAGGGATAGGGTTAGTTTAATTTTTGTTTAAACCTCTAAAATTGTCTCTTAACAAACAAACCGTATTTTGACGTGTAAATGAAAAAATATCCTTATGAATCGAGATCGGAAAAGGGTGGCCTAAAGGTTATATGGTCCCATTTTTCTCGCTAGTATTTATAATAGTCCCCAATAAGAACATTGCAATATATTTCCCGTTCGTTCAAATTTTTTAGAATAGCTACCCGGCATATTTTTGGAGGGGGTGGAATTAACCGCTAGAGAAATTAGAAAGTCTTATTCCGGCATCAAATTGTAACGTATCTCATACAGCGGAAGCATTTTTTTTCGTGAGAGGAGGGGACAGGTAATTAAATTATATAACAACCCCCACAAAAAAAGGAGACAAAGTAATTGTCTCTCTTTGGCCAATTGTGGCACAAACACCCGTTCGAAGTTACTTTTCAGGGATTTATTCCGTATAATATTATTGACAGCTGAAAGTTAGGTCTGTTTTCGTTAACCACCAGGGTCTTTCCAACACGCAGGGTGCACTGACATACAAGGGTGTTTCCTAAAAGTCATTACCTCCCCAACAGCACAACCCCAAAACCAAATGTGCGCTGTTTTTGTTAAATTCTTAGCGATAACCAACAGGGTGTGTCCTACATTACAGTTGTTGCGTACTGACATCAAATATCTATATGTATATAGCGGCTTCCAAAATTCACGGCCCTACTTCGTGTATCTGGATACGTAGCGGGTATGTAGTAGTCGGACTTAGTAAAAATCACAACACATGGGTATTGTAAAAACTTATTATATTGCGACTGACATCAAATTCTCTATATGTTATATAGCGGCTTCAAATTCACGGCCCTACTTCGTGTATCTGGATACGTAGCGGGTATGTAGTAGTCGGACTTAGAAAAAATCACAACACATGGGTATTGTAAAAACTCATTATGTGAGTACTGACATCCAAATTCTATATGTATATAGGGGCTTCAAATTCACGGCGCTACTTCGTGTATCGGGATTACGTAGCGGTATGTAGTAGTTCGGACTTTAGAAAATCACAACACTGGGTATGTAAAAAACTTATTATGTTGCGTTACTGACAGGTCAAGATTTCTATATGTTATATAGCGGCTTCAAAATCACGGCCCTACTTCGTGTATCTGGAATACGTAGCGGGTATCGTTACTAAACAACCTAGGACGATATATGTAGTAGTCGCTTATGAAATCTACAACACATGGGTATAGTAGGAGTTTTTGAACTTTATTTCTTTCCCTCGGCTGGTGGTGGCGAGCGTGACAAATAAAATCTGCCCAAGGGTTGACGATGACTACTACTACTGTTGGATGGTGAGGTAAAGGGGTGGCTGGTGGCGTCTCACCGCCCTTGGCCGCGACGGACCGTGGAAGCGTCGGTCACTCACTGTGCTCTCTTCGCCGTCCGCTGTCTAACCTCCAACTGACCTGGGATAACTGACTTCCTTTTATAATATATATCAAACGCCTACGCGTTTTCTTTTGTTATCTTTATCAGCGGACAAATCTATTTCCGAACTTATTGTTACCCATCCCTTTTTGTCGCTTTACCCGGAAAAAGTCCTTTCTAGCCTTTTCGTCTTCTCCCTGTTCGATCCAACCGGAAGATCCATTTCCGTTTCACCCTTTTAAATATCTATCAATATGACAACAAGCTGTGTTTCTTGACATGCAAGGTGTTTTCCTTCAAACAGCAACTACACACACACGAGGTCAACATGTTTTGCTAATTTAGCCGACAATTTTTGGGAGAATATGTGCTTAATTGAGTCGTACCTAATTTTGAAAGTTAATTAATTAATAATTAATTAATTAGGCGGGCATACCTATTCAATGTAAGGCTAAACAAATCGAGTAAAATCAATCTCTGTATGTACATTTCGGTCTGATGAGGCTAATAGGCCGAAATGTACATACAGAGATTGATTTTTCTCGATTTGTTTAGCCTTACATTTAAATAGGTTGCCCGCCTAATAATTAATTATTAATTAATTAACTTTCAAAATTAGGTACGACTTCAATTAAGCACACACACACACACACACACACACACATTATATATATATATATATATATATATATATATATATATATATATATATATTAGGCATTTATTTATTTACGTATATATAAATCTCCATCCTATTTCAAAACGATGTTTTGAGTATCGTTTTGGTTGATGTTAAAGCCATTTGGTGTCATTGCTTAAAAACGACTTTATCCATTTATCTTCAAACTAGTAGCGGCTACCCAACGTCGCTGGGTAGTGGGGGATTTTTAAGTTAGTCCCGCAGATCCATTATTACTGAATCGTGAGTTGAATCCTCGCGGGTGCCCCATTTAAATCTTATATAAAAAAAATAGACCTTGCATTCATCCAGCTACTCTGAAAAGAAATGTTAATGTCTTCTATCTAAAATTATTAAATGAAAAAAAAATCCATGCTGTTATCATTTAAATTTCATTTTTAATTATCCTCACGAATAAAACAAATCTCTATTATTTTTTCTCAAAAACCAAGCTCTGGTGATATTTAATGTTTTTTATATATTTACTTTGTCGTTAATTGTTTTATTTTCGAAGTTTCCTCCGGACATACATATATACACAGGAATGCCCTTTATATATGTATAAATAGATGGTTTCTTTTATTTTTCAATGATGGTGAACTTGTACTCTTTTAAAATCGTGACTGTTTTAGCTGAAATGTATTTTACGTGAATTTGTTTTAATCCATAGATTAGATTCTGTGTCTATAGTTATTTAGTCAAAAGTAAAATGGCAATTTTAACTTTCTGACATATTGCTTTTGGCAGCGTTTGCAATCCACTAAATAAATAACATTCTTTTTTTGCTTCTTCAATTAGATTCGTGATCAATTTTAAAAAGATTTGTTGTTATTTTTAGTTGTAGGCAAGTGTAATGGGTTATTTGACTCGAGGTCTTTGTGATGGTTTTCACGATATAATGTTGTATACCCTTTCTTACTTCTTACTCTAGTCGTCTTCTCTTCTGGCCGGCTTTGGTTCTATCTTCTAACATCTTGCGTCTGGGGTTGTCGTGGGGACTTCGGTCTGGTTTCCCATGCTAGGGATTTCTCCTCATCAGAAGCCCTGTGTCATTGTTAGTTTTTAGTAAACACAAGACTTCGATTTTCTTTTAATGTTACTTTATTCGGTAAATCCCCAACCGAGACATAACATAGCGCGCGTGAGTTCCAGTTTTAGGCAGAGCATAAAATGGCCGCTGCTCTGCCTGACGTATAACTGCAAAACTGGGGACTCTGAAAAAGGTCCCACGTGACTTCATATATTTGGCGGGCTTCTGTAATTTTCCATAGAAAGACCCGGCCATGGTATGAAAGGGTCATCCCCTCAGAATTACAGGGGATTGACAATAATCTTATGCAACCGCATAGATTATGTAACATTTGCAGCATCGATTGTTTGCCCAACATTCTACTATTATATACTGTGTTGACTCGGGTATATATGATGCCTTTCGAGAATGGAGAGATGACGTGTCAACGTGTGTTACGTTACGGCTATTACTTCGAATGGAGTGATGATGTATTACACCATGATGTATAATACGAGTTTCTTTGTTTATGTCAACTAATTTTTAACGAAAAAGGAAAGTGTAGAAGTTATTTTTTTAGTTAACGTTAATGGTTTTGTTAAAATGCAAGTGCAAAAATCAAAATATCATATAACTTCTGATTTTAAGTATTGTGTTTATCATAGAAGAAAAGGTACAGTAGTGACCTAAAGTCAAATGCTAGCTGGAGCTGTCAAATCAAATGCATGTTTATCGAGTCGTCAGAAGCGTAGCCTTGGTTTTACGGGGCTAGCACTTGTTTTGATGACAAAATAGAAACAATTTTTTCTATAAACAGTCGCTCTGAATAGAAAACTTTTACTCAGAGTGTAACGTTGTCGTATATCTGGTCACAGTACCCAAAAGCGTATATATTCACCGTACTAAAATGTCTTCTGCACGTGGTGGTCATCTTATTGATAAAAATTACAAACGCGAGAAATATGTAGTCACAACTGCTAGCCTTTTATCGTGCTCGACTCACGGTTCGTATCAGAGAGGAGGAAAGGCAGAGAGAAAGAGAGAGAGAGAACACTACTTGATTACTGTGACCCATACTAGGCACCGAAGGCCGTCCGTTCCCCTAGCCTCCGAAAGCAAAAAGAGAGACTCGTCCTTTTTTTCGTCGTTCCACGTCACCACGTGACTTCCGGTCAACACCCGAAACTTCCGGTTGACACTCAATTCTCCATTCGGGGTCACACTTCGGTCAAACCATCATTCATCCTGTTTTGCTCATCACTCTTTTTTTAAACCTTTATCATCTCTCACTTATTTCCTTCCTCCTTTTCTAATATAGTAGTTCTAGCTCACAAAAGTCAGGATAATATCCCATCTTGCTAGAAAATTAATGAAATCGGAAATAAAAAGTGCAAAAAAAATGTCATAATATCAATATTTGAAAACTTTTTTTTGCTTATGTAATTGGTATGTACTATATTCTATTAAATTGTCAAAAAAAAAAATTTAAAGAAATTAATTTTTACGAGATTTTTAATCTTTTGTGTGATTAAATATTTTTATTTCTGCATGAAATAAATTAATTTTTTTTTTCTGTGGAAAAAAAATCGAATTTTTCACGGATATTTAAAAATATGAATTTTAGAATTCAGGTGAACTAAAAGTTGGGTCCGATCCGTGCTCGATTAATATTTAATAAAAGAATTTGTAATTTTTATTGTTGAATAGTAATGTGTGATTCTTAGAATATATGGAAGAGCAAAACTGACATATGACTAGACGCTTCTCGGTAACTAAAGTTTGTTTTTCTGAGCGTAAAAAAATATTTTATTTAACTTTTACGACCAATTAGAATAAAAATAATATATTGAATGATTGTTTTTTCAGTTTTTCTCTTAGAAAAAATATTCAAATTTTCATTTTATTTTCGATTTTAAGAATTAATACTAAAACCGAAGACATTTTTTAACGTCAATTTCACTGCGAAATTTTAAGATTAAAGTTTTTCAAGTTTTTATTCATAGTAAATTGTAATATTAAAGTTTTTAAAGATTTTATTCATTTTAAATTGTAATATTAAAGTTTTTTAAAGATTTTTGGGGCTAGCAGTTGTTGTTTCGATGACAAAAAAAGATACAATTTTTCTATAAACATTCGCTCTGAATTGAAAACTTTTAGTCAGAGCCCGTATCGCCAAAAACGAACTTTGTCACAGGGCCACGGTGAATTCAGGATTGCTGAAATAAGAAAATTGCCACTAGGAGAAAAAGACTTTCTGCTAAGAATAATTTCATAAATAACTAAGTCCACGTAAAACAAAATGCCAGACAAAGCTCCTCATCGTATCTTTTCTATCCGACCTAGTGTGCAAAACGTACGCATTCATTATAAATGAATAACAACCGTTGTTATTGTTAACGGTGTGTTATCTCATTTCCACTAATTTCTCAACCTTCACAAAGACGCTCCGACCAGGTTGCATCAAATTCAGTTCTGAGGGTCAAAGGAGCATAACGTGGACGCAGAGGGTATCGAAAGAGCTGCTGACCGGAGGCACATGTGGTAGTCACAGAAATAATTCATACTGTGATTGTGTTGTATACCCTTTCTTTACTTCTATTATTCTTCTGCATCATCTTTGGTATCTTACGTTCTTCTTCTAGCGTCTGGACTCCTTCTCTGTTCTTGCTGGTTGGGTTCTTCTTCTTCTAGGTCAGTCTTGTTGCCAAGACATTCATCAACCACAAAACCATATCATTTATTCAAACTTTGTGTTTCTTAACTAAAAACATTTTTTCTCAAACTAAACAAAACGCGCGTGTGCAGTGAGCTCCAGCTAAAGCAGATATATCTTCTCTGCCTGACGTCCAAGCTGAAACTAAAGGCCAACCGGAGTCCCACGTGAATTCACGTATTTCGCGGGCTTCTGGTTAATATTCCAGGGAAAGTCCCGCCCGATCATACTCCGGACATGAAACCCTCAGCCACCATCTTCTAGTACATATATGATTAAAAGGACTGGGGGATTTAACATAAGACCAATAGGGATGGGACAAGCATATATGTGCTAGGGATTGACGTGACCAGCCGAGAGGACCTCTCCTTCCGCTATTGCGGTCAAAAGGGAAATATGCATTCGGCGTATTCTACTTTCAGCTAGAACTAAACCAAAGAGATTGTTTAAAGTGGAGGGTCACACCTACCATTAGCTCCATACTATTGAGTCGGAGATGTCAACGAGGAGATGTGTAGTCGATGTATTAAACTTACAGCTTGAGTTAAACCAAGGAGATTTATTAAATTGGAGTGCCACACCTACCATCAGTTCCATACTTTTCCGCAGGGATCCAAGCTGTTCTACTCGGTATTCATCCCAGAACCTTGCGATTCCTGGACGAATGCTCTACTGACTGGGTTAAACGGTCCTAAATTGGCTAAACCAAGGAGATTGTTTAAAGTGGAGTGCCACACCTACCATCAGCTCCACACTTTTCCGCAGGGATCCAAACTGATCTACTCAGTATTCATTCCGATACCTTGCGATTCCTGGGCGTATACTCTACTGACTGGGTTAAACGGTCCTAAATTGGATAAACAATGAGTGTTTAAAGTGGAGTGCCACACCTACCATCAGTTCCATACTTTTCCGCAGGGATCCAAACTGATTCTACTCCGTATTCATTCCGGTACCTTGCGATTCCTGGGCGTATACTCTACTGACTGAGTTAAACATCCCTAAATTGGCTAAACCAAGGAAATTGTTTAAAGTGGAGTGCCACACCTACCATCAGCTCCATACTATTGAGGTCGGAGATGTCAACGAGGAGATGTGTAGTTGATGTATTAAACTTACAGCTTGAGTTAAACCAAGGAGATTTATTAAATTGGAGTGCCACACCTACCATCAGCTCCATACTTTTCCGCAGGGATCCAAGCTGTTCTACTCGGTATTTATCCCGGAACCTTGCGATTCCTGGCGAATGCTCTCCTGACTGAGTTAAACGGTCCTAAATTGGATAAACAAAGGAGATTGTTTAAAGTGGAAGCCACACATACCATCAACTCGATACTATTGTGTACGGAGATTTCAACAAGATGTGAAGTCGACGTATTAAACTTTCAACTTGAGCTAAACCAAGGAGATTGTTTAAAGTGGAGGGTCACACCTACCATCAGCTCCATACTTTTCCGCAGGGATCCAAACTCATCTATTCAGTATTCATTCCGGAACCTTGCGATTCCTGGGCGAATGCTCTCCTGACTGAGTTAAACGGTCCTAAATTGGCTAATGTTGTCGTCAGATCAAATCTAGTTTCATCATTGGCCGTTATTGATGTAGTTTGAAGCCCAGTGAGGGGTCGTAACGTGGGACGGGATATCCCGATTCATCGTTGAGTGATATTCCAGGACGGAAATGTCTAATCAGACATTTGAAAGCCGACTTCCGGTTTTCACTGACCAGTGAAAAAATAATTGTACACAAACGTCACCAGGAGAAGCCTGCAATATATATATATATATATATATATATATATATGTGTGTGTGTGTGTGTGTGTGTGTGTGTGTGTTGAAATAAAAAATAAAAGAAAGAAAACGGATAAAACAGATTTTATTTTTATTTTATTTTACTGACACGTGTTTTCAGCCAGGAGTTTATCCATGCACACATGCACTCTATTATTATTTTAAATACAAAATAAAAATAACAATAATAGAAAACTATAATTTTTTTTTTTTGTATACAGGGATATGCTTTGGTGTTTTTAAATCAAAGCGGTTAAAAATACGGAAAATCTCTGAAATGTTCGAAAAAAGATTCTTTTTTGAAATTGCTCAGCTAAAAGATGGACCATTACGTTTTTTATCATAAAGAAAGAAAGGGGGGAAAAAGGAAATGCTACACAGAAAAATTATAATAATAAAGAAAGAAAGAAAGAAAGAAAGAAAGAACGAAAGGGAGAAGAAGAAAAATAGAGAAAGAGGATGAGCAAGCGGAACCGATAACAATGAAAGAAAGAAAAAAAGAGTGAGAGAGAGTTAGATCAAGATTATTTATATATACAAGCGTATTAATATATAGATTGCATTTCATCTTGGACAATTTGGACGGTCTCATTTTTAACCAGAGGGTGTTGCAGGATGATAACGGACGTCAGATTAAGGAACAAGCGTATTAATATATAGATTGCATTTCATCTCGGACGATTTTGACGGTCTCATTTTTAACGAGAGGGTGTTGCAGGATGATAATGGACAGAAGATTAAGGAACAAGCGTATTAATATATAGATCGCATTTCATTTTGGACGATTTGGACGGTCTCATTTTTAACCAGAGGGTGTTGCAGGATGATAACAGACGGAAGATTAAGGAACAAGCGTATTAATATATAGATTGCATTTCATCTCGGACGATTTTGACGGTCTCATTTTTAACGAGAGGGTGTATCAGAATGATAACGGACGGAAGATTAAGGAACAAGCGTATTAATATATAGATCGCATTTCATTTTGAACGATTTGGACGGTCTCATTTTTAACCAGAGGGTATATCAGGATGATAACAGACGAAGATTAAGGAACAAGCGTATTGATATAAGATTGCATTTCATTTTGGACGATTTGGACGGTCCATTTTTAACGAGAGGGTGTTGCAGGATGATAACAGACGGAAGATTAAGGAACAAGCGTATTAATATATAGATTGCATTTCATCTCGGACGATTTTGACGGTCTCATTTTTAACGAGAGGGTGTTGCAGGATGATAGACGAAGAAACAAGCGTATTAATATATAGATTGCATTTCATCTTGAACGATTTGGACGGTAGCATTCTTAACCAGAGGTATTTCAGGATGATAACATACGGAGGATTAAGGAACACACGTATTAATATAAAGATTGCATATAATCTTGAACGATTTGGATGGTCTCATTTTTAACCAAAGGATGTTGCAGGATGATAACGGACGGCAGATTAAGGAACAACCGTATTAATATATAGATTGATGATACAGGCTCTGGGTGAGAAGTGAATTAATAATTGAAATGGGTTTTTGCTGAAGGTGTGAGGGGACCACCCAACTATCAATATATCTTAGCTGGAGCCATATTTACCGGGGTCAGGTGCTTTATGCTGCTGAGTGGTCCATCCTAAATTTGATCATCTTTTGTTGCCAATCCGCCGAATTCTTTTTTCTTATGAGTGTGGTCACCTCAGCTAAAAAAAAAAACATTCCGTTTTTTATTATAAAGAATGAAAGGGAAGAAAAAGGACATGCTACATAGAAAATATAATAAGATAGAAAGAAAGAACGAAAGAGAGAAGTAGGGAAATGTAGAGAGTGGATTAGCATGCGGAAGCGATAACGCTAATCAATTCAATCGAACATAATGAAAAGGTGAAAAAAAGGAGAGAAAGAGAAAAAAAAGTGAAAGACAGTTACATCAAGATTATTATACTTTTGCAAGATGATAACGGTCGGACAATTAAGGAACGCGAGTGTAGCGTTGGTTTCGTATTTGCCTGGGAGAGTTGTCTGCCCGGTTTAGTTTGCTGGTGCCCGCTATGGGGCTATAGTATTTAAGCGCCGGGTTCAAACCCTTTCGGCCTCTTTTCCTGTTCCAGTAACTACGAGCCACATGGAGTAGACACGGTCTACTCCTTCTCGTTGGGGCTTTTGGCCCACTTACATTACTGTAAGTTCTTCACACAGCATGGACTATCCCTAGTCTCATGTCTGTACTTTTATATGTTATCTTGTACCATTCATGAATGTGTCTTCATCTTTATTTATGTACTCTTTGTTTATGTACCCTTTTACCTATGTACTTTGTACCACGCCATATCCATGTGCTGTACATATATTAAATGTTTTGTCTGTTAACCTTCGTCGGAGTTTTGTATTCAAAGTATATATAACTTTGAACCTTTCTTACACGAGTATTAATTTATGGATCGACAGAGACTCTGGGTGAGAAGTGAATTAATAATTGAATTGGGTTTTTGCTGTAGGTGTGTGTGTGTGTGGGGGGGACTGCCCTGATATCGGCAACCAGATTTACCGGGGGCAGGTGCTTTATCTCTGCGAATGAGACATCCGAAATTTGTCATGTGACAATTTCCCCTGACAGAGACAGAGGCAGAGACAGCAATTTACCACTCAACAAAAAAAAAATCTGTCTCCTGTCGGTAGGTCCAATGACATAATTGGTCTGACATCCGTCCCACACCCCGGGGACAGATCATTTAACACACCAATTGATTAATCACCAATTGATTGATTAAAGGAGGGTGTCACTTACTCCGAAATGTGGAGACGCACTTAGCTTAGCGGTTATCATCGTAGGAAAATGGAATCGACAAACCAGGTTCAAATATTGGACAATGCTGTCTGCATTTTCCATAGCGCTATATATATATATATATATATATATATATATATATATATAATATATATATATATATATATAAGAAAAGTAGGTGGTATAACCACAATTTAAGTTTTAACAACAAAAAATATAAAAACAGTACACCTTATCAAAAATATATATGGCAGATCAAAGAAAAAACGGACAGAACACCTATAATAAAAAGTAAGTAAAGTCGTCGGGGCGGCCTAAAGTCGGTATCAGCCAGTCAGCGAGGGAGTCTATCCCCTTTTCACTAGCGCTAGACCAAGGAGATTGTTTTAGCATCGGAGGTGGAGCGCCACACCTACCATCAGCTCCTTACTTTACCGCACAGATCCCTGTGCTACTCATACGCTGAGTTGGCGTGGACCGGTATCGAACTAGGAACCTTGTGGTTTCTAGCCGAACGCTCTACCGACTGAGCTAACCCGACACCTATAATAAAATGGGAAATAATAAAAAAAAGCCCTGGCATACAAAGGGTAACAACGTAAATGTGATGTCTGCTTAGAAGAAAGTTGTCTATATTACAAAATGCAAACAATAACTTGTTAAATAAGAGAAGTGAACTCGTTTCGAAATGTAGGCATTTGAACAAATTTTTACTGTGTCACTTACCACCTGACCCTAATTGATCCCTTAATTTTCGCTCTCCTTTTATTTATTTAAAAAAAAAAAGAAAGAAATTCATCTGAACACCGCGTGCATTAAAACAAAAGCAAGTTTGTTTGATTATAATGTTTTTTTTAAATACAAATTTAACGTCATAACATTACATCACGTGAAACACGATCTATAAACGTTAAACAAGCCACAGTTTAAAAAAAAACAATTTTTAGCTTTACATTTCCCATCGCGTGAAAACGCTTCACGTTTATATAAACGCTAAAAAATTACTGGTTTTTAAAATCTCAACCATTTCACGACTGGTTTTAAGATCTCAACCATTGGACTCATCTGATGATTGGATTACCATGAAACTTCAAGTTATGAGTGTAAACCCATAATATTACCATTGATTATATATATATATATATATATATATATATATATATATATGACTTCAATTAAGCACTTATTCTCCCATATATATTATATATATATATATATATATATGGGAGAATAAGTGCTTAATTGAAGTCACACCTAATTGAAATTTAATTAGTTGATAATTAATAAATTAGGTGAGCATATCTGTACAAATGTAAGGTGTCAGTTCAAATTTAAGGTGTTTACGCCTTACATTTGAACAGATATGCTCACCTAATTTATTAATTATCAACTAATTAAATTTCAATTAGGTGTGACTTCAATTAAGCACTTATTCTCCCAAATTGTCGGCTACCGCCATCTCAAACAGACTATAAGCATGTTTATTTACTTTTATATATATATATATATATATATATATATATATATTATGGACTCTCCCGTCGATTTGCCACGTATGAGGGTTCATACACACAATGAACACCCACACAGTGATTTGTTTATAGTGGTGAAGGCTTGTGTTGGACCATCCACACTTTTTGGCACAGTCGATAGGAAAGAATTAGTGCATCAAGGGTTGCCACAAACCCAATCAACGAGCGACCTCAGGAATTTTGAATTCAGAGTTATCCCTCTCCTAGACTGGTTACCTACCTAAGGCTGAAGGGCCCAGTCTGCCCTACTATTTAACCCATAGCTGGAGGGAGAATATATGGATTCATACCTTTCCCAAGAGTATTAGCACTATGTGAAATGCCAACAGCTTCGTCTAAGAATATATATATATAATATATTATATATATATATATATATGCGTGTTTGTGAGTGTGTGTGTGTGTGCATGATGTTAAGGCGTGATTAACGTAGTGGTTATAGTCGTAGTAAATGGGATCGACGATCCGAGTTAAAGATCCTAGACACGTCTATTTGTTTATTATAAATGGAATACCAAAAAAATTAAACAACATAATAATGTTATATACAGGATATTGTGGAATCGCGAGGTGCAATGATTAGAGGTTCACTTATATAGGAAATGGAATTGAAGATCCGAGTTCAATTCCTGGATGAGGCTGTTTGCACTTCACATATTAATATTGGCTAATAATTGGACAGACTGGGCTCTTTAATCTTGGCTAGGTAACCAATCTAGGAGAAGGAAAACTCTGAATTCAAACCTGTGTTACATCCTGCTAGTGTGGAGGGGCTGATATATATATATATATATATATATATATATATATATATATATACATACACATATATATATATACACACATATATATGCACACACACACACACACACATATATATATACATATATATATACACACACATATATATATACACATATATATACACACACACACATATATATACACATGTACATACATATACACACACATACATATATATATAGACACATATATATATGTACACACATATATATATACATATATATTATACACACACACACACACATATATATATATGCACACATATATACACACATATATATACACACACACACACACACACACATATATATATATATATATATATATAGTATGAACAAAAAGTAATAAGACAAACAGGAATATTTCTTATATGTTATTTATTCTCAACTATTTTCGACCTTAGGTCATCGTCAGGAGAAGATTTCTTGTTTGAAGAAATTGTTTTTAGAGAGATTTTTTGAAAGGTAGAACTACAGAAGTTGAAGTATTTTTGAGGGCGTAACATGCTATTAAAATCCGGCTAGAAGAGTGTGTTAGTAGTAGCAAGTCCATTTGTTCCGTGAAAAAACCCTCTTTGATGTGGATTCTTTTTGAATGCTCTTATATATGTGATGAAGGATTATTGGGAGTTGTGTATATGACCATATATGTATACATATAAATGTATGTGTGTGCATACATATATGTATGTGAATGTGAGTGTGTGTGTATCTCGGTATTGTGTGCGTGACTTTCAGATTTTTAAATGGGTCAAGAGTGGTTTGTTTGATGTGGGGCGGTCGGTGTTTGTTTATTTAGGTGTTATTGGCCCCCTTCATATTTGTCGCCTCGACTTTTTAATGTTATCCCCAAGGTACTGAGTCGATTTTCTGTTTAAAACCAAACGGATAGAAACTTTTTATCCTTTTTATCCATCTGTACTCGTGGTTTTCGATTACAGATTTAGTGTCAGTATCTTTTTTGGATTCTTTCACTGAGGGTAAATTTGGCGTCTCTGTCAAAGTCATGGTCATCTAGTCGGAAGTGTTGCTCGACTGGGATGAGCTAGCTGTGATCTGTATTTTTTATGCGATATCTGTGATTATTAAGCCTAAAATAAAATGCCCACTCCGACTTCCCAACGTACTGCTTCTTGGTGCAATCTTGGTGCACTTGGTGCAATCGAGTATATTGATGCTGAACTGAGTTGCCGGATCGGAAAAGCTGCCTCAACTTTTGGGAAGCTCACAGCAAGAGTGTGGGACAATAGCAAGCTCACTATCCGTACAAAGGTACAAGTGTATAGGGCATGTGTTATCAGCACCCTCATGTATGGAAGTGAAACATGGACATTATACTCCCACCAAGAGCGGCGGCTAAATACCTTCTACCTTCGCTGCCTTAGACGTGTACTGGGCATCACCTGGAGGGACAGGATCACTAACACAGCAGTCCTAGAGAGAGAGCTCAACTCCCCAGCCTGTACTCTCTACAACGTCGTCTCCGATGGTTGGGTCATGTACGTCGGATGGATGATGGACGAATCCCGAAAGACATCCTGTATGGAGAGCTAACATCTGGTAAAAGACAGATTGGTCGCCCCTACTGCGATTCAAAGATGTCTGCAAACATGATCTCAGGTGCTTTGGCATTGTCCCTTCCAGCTGGGAAAATTTGGCTCAAGAC
The DNA here is from genome assembly GCA_023376005.1 of Doryteuthis pealeii. Lineage (NCBI taxonomy): Eukaryota > Metazoa > Mollusca > Cephalopoda > Myopsida > Loliginidae > Doryteuthis > Doryteuthis pealeii. The sequence continues at coordinate 27,338 of JALAJA010000085.1, forward strand.
GCCCCTCGGTGCGGCAGAATTTCCATAGAGGACTGTACATGTCAAAAGTCACCCTGATACAACATTATGAAGCTAAGAGGTCCATAAGAAAGCAACGGCAATAAAGCATTGGAACATCAACATCTTCAGGGACAACCTACAAATGCAAAATCTGTGGTCGAGAATGTTTCTCAAACATAGGACTTCATAGTCACAGGAGGCGCTGCAACTTCAGGGGCACACAAAAACTTTTATCATAGTCTTTCGAGACTGAATTGCCAATGATGATGATGATGATGATGATGACATATATATATATATATATATATATATATGTGTGTGTGTGTGTGTGTGTGTGTGTGTGTGTGTGTCAAGCCGCGCTATTGTGATACTACGCATTGCATCAAGTGCAGAATGCATTTGGGGTCATGCAAGTGTATATATATATATATATATATATATATATATATATATATATATATATATATAGGTGTAATAATTTGTTATGTGAATATATAGTATGTAAGATTATGGATACATATGTGTTTACACATGAGTGTCTGTGTGTGGATGGGAGATAGTGAATCATGTGTGTATACAGGAGTGAATATGACTAAGGAATGAATAATTAAATTAAAAAAGGAGTGATAAGAAGATATTTGATATCCAGCCCAGACAAAATGTCTGGGACATGGGTTGTTTCGGCCTGATGATCCATTGTGTTAATTTAGAGTAGGTATGGACTTTGATTTTACCATTGTACATTTTTATCTATATACAGTCCCTGCAAAAGAGTTAGGGAGCTTGTTGAGATTTTTGTATATAAGGTGTGTGCAAGACGCCCGCTCCTAATTATAGACTCGGCAAGAACTATGTGATCAAACTCTTGGCCAATCACTGGCAGTACTCTGCTGCTGATACAATACTTAAACCGACAGTACTGGCTAGAACTACTTTGACTTTCGTGGACGACGGACATAGGATTGTATCACTTGACCTTTAACAATACGCAGGATAGGACTTATACGCAGGATTGGACTTATACGCTTACCAAAGGATTCCATAACTCAGGGCTTACTTACTTTAAGCCCTTTTCAACTGGCCAAGGATGGCATTTAAAAAACTTAACAGAGATTTAGTTTGCAGTCGAGTTGATTTTGGAGTTTTGAGTTGGGAACCGAAAAGTTGAGGTAGTTGTTGGAGACCAGTATTACCTTTACTGTTCTTCTAAAAGGATGACTTTGGCAGTAAATGTCCCATGAAGGTTGATATGTCATTAGACGAAGAAACCCAAACCAAACAAACCCAAAATGGAAGTAAAAAAAGATAGATAAAAATCAAGAAACATTTTGATAAATACACTCCAAAACACAAGGGTATTATCCATTTGAGCCTTTCATAAGATGGACAAAAATTGAACTTAGAAAGAAAGTATAAAAAACACGATGCTAAAACAAACTCCTTGGTCTGGCGCTATTGAAAAGGGGATAGACTCCCTCGCTGACTGGCTGATACCTACTTTAGGCCGCCCCGACGACTTTACTTACTTTTTATACATAAAGGGCAGTTGTGTGAATGTGCATGTCCCGAGGAAACTTCGAAAATAAAACAATTAACAACAAAGTAAATATATATACACATTAAATATCACCAGGGCTTGGTTTTTGAACAAAAATAATAGAGATTTGATTTATATTCGTGAAGATAATTGAAAATAAAATTTAAATGATAACAGCATGAATTTTTTTTTCATTTGATATTTTAGATAGTAGACATTAACATTTCTTTTCAGAGACGCTGGATCAATACAAGGTCTATTTTTTTTTTTTTTACATAGGGATTTAAAAGGGGCCTCCCACGAGGATTCAACTCATTATTCAGTAATAATGGATCTGCGGGACTAACTTTAAAAAAAACCTACCCGAGCGACGCCGGGTAGCCGCTGCTAGTAAACAAATAAACAAAAAAGATATAAATAGGTGAATGAATGTAATAAGTAATTGAGAGTTATCTCACATATTTTATAATTACCTCCCCGTTAGAGAAACTCTCTATGGAATACTAGACTATACAGAAAAAATAGAAATAAGACACGTTTGTGATGTTCATTGCGTTGACTCGATTATCAAATAAAATGAAAAATCGTAATGATCAGGGTACTACAATAAAATATGATTATGTCACTAAAAACCTGTTGTCGAAAATTATTTGAGAACACATATGAGATAAGAAAACTCCACAATGAAAGAAGATTTGTGTGACATTTAAAGGTTTTCTCTCTGAAGAGAAAATATATTTTTGATTGATTTTAACGGCTTGTGAACTTCCTAGGGTCATTTTATCCATAACTGTTTGAAAATGTTGTTCCCTGTACATTTATATTTTTTTGCAAAACAAATATATTTTGATCAATAAAGATTGCCACTCCGGGTCAGAGTAGATCCGACAATAAAGACCAATGAGGGTAGCGGACAAGAGAGATCGTCCTTAAACTTAATAGCACAGACTACAACATTAGCAGAAGTCCTTAAAAGAACAAGAGGGGGCATTTTGTCCCCTCTCATCTCGGAAAACATAGGAGAAGTGGAAATAGCAGCAGATGGGAATGAAGAATGAATGCGAGTTGTATACTTCTCTGACCATTTTTTGATAGCAAACGAAATGTACTTTACAGATCTTTAACAAAGTAAGTTCGTCGTGTTTTGCCACTATAAATCGCGGCCTCAAGGACACTCACGATTTTTTACTAGTCGAACTCGTCACATTTCTGCTTCCGCCCACACGCATAACATGTCTTTGTTTTGTCTTTATTCTCTCTTTGTTGTTGATTGGTGAAACTCTTAGACGAGGCCCTGAGGCAGTATTACGTACATAAATGGAGGTCCTAAGTGAAGGTCCTAAGCAGATGATCACGAGACGATCATGGCCAGTAAAGTTAGAAAAACAAGAAGTTGCGGGAAATGCAGTAAGATGCGCAGCAAGGTACCTACAGGTGCCCCCGGCTCCCGAGGGAGGTTTTACACTATGCTTAACGGTTATCGTCGTTGGAGATGGACAAATCGACTTCAAATCCAAAACAAAACTGTGTGTTTAGTTTTGATTTTTCGGACTGTTGTCCTCCTATTTGTTGGTCTTTAGTCTTTTGTGTCATAGAATATTGTGCAAGGAAATATATCTTAAACTATTTGTGATTCTCAATCTGAGCGCTTTGCACTTGTATGTGCACGCGCATGTGTGTGTTTTCAAGTATGTGAGTAGGAATGTGTCTGCGGGTATGTGTGTGTGTGTGTGTGTGTGTTTGCTTTAAATTTTGGTTATTATGGTTATTTCCCAGTTGAGTAACATGATATTACAGAGTGACCAAGAAACAGAACCCAAATCATTTATTTATTTTCCCATTAAACTAACCCTAAACACTAACCCTAGACTGGTTGCCTAACCAAGGTGAAAGAGCCTAGTCTGTCCTACTATTTACACATATCTGGAAGGAAAGTAGTTTGGATTCATACATTTCCCTACGGTATGTGAACCGTAGCTTCGTCAAAGATTTGAACTTGGGTCGACGAGTTCATTTCCTACGACTCTAAACATTACGCGCACGCACCAACAAATTCCGAGCGATAAAGTTTTGTTCTTTCTTTCATACTGGGTTACTTTTTTCTATTACGTTTTCAAACCCATCCTAGCACCTACCAAGACAAATTCCACAATATTCTAGAACGCTACCCCAACCACCTCCACATCTTTACAGATGGTTCTAAGGACAATGACAAAACAGCACGTGCAGCTATTTTAAATAAGAAAAATTGTAAGAAAAGCTCTCCCAAATGAAAGTTGCATTTTTATCAGCTGAAACCCATGCAATAGATATAGCACTTGACATCATCTCTGAAAATAACAACAAAAAATATATCATCTTCTCATACTCGCACTCTGTCCTACTATCATTAAAAAAAATGGAAGACCCTCTCATCATTAAGCTCATGAATAGATTAGACTTGATGTCTAACTTTAAGGAGATTATTATATGCTGGATACCAAGTCATATAGGAGTGAGTGGGAATGAAAGACCTGACTCCGCAGCTAAATCGGCTCTGGATTTAATCCCTGACAAGTTCCAGATACCATATTCTGACTTGAAACCTAAAATTAATAGATTCCTTCATACAAAATGGCAACAGTACTGGAATAACTGTATCCACAATAAACTATTCCTAATCAAACCCACTTTGGGAGGCTGCAGACCAACTTTAAGGAAGTCTAGAAAGGAACAAGTCATTATGTCCCGATTATGCATTGGTCATACAAAACTAACACACTCTTATACACTCAAACAAGAACAACAACCACAATGTGAAACATGTCAAACACCCCTGACAGTTAAACCCTTATTCATGGAATGCAGGTTTCTTGCTCACATCAGAAACCGTTATTTTAAAGCAAACAATATGAAAGATCTATTTGAAAATGTCAACATGGAGGATATTCTCTCTTTTTTGAGGGAAATAAAATTATACCATAGAATAGACATGAAACAAATCAATACCATACAACATAATCCCCAATAATGCTAACACATTGTTAAAACCAATTACTAAAAGTATATATATATGAATACACAATATGTATTACACCTTAACCGTTAGGCATGACATAACCCCGGACGGGTTGATATGCCGTTAAAATCAATAAACCAACCATCCAACGAACGAACTCTGAGAACAAAAAGAACAATGACAAACGCACAAGAAAGATTTTTAAATAACCGTAATCCCCCTCCCCACAAAAAACCTCCCCAAACATTATGGCTGGATTTTAGTTCAGCATTCGATTATTTGCCGACTGTAATTCTATTTTCGCGGACACACACAAAAGAAAATGAAACAAAATCTTCTGCTGAAAAGCGTTCTGAGATTTATTCAAAATCGAAGAATTTTAACATTCAAATATAAACGACAAAAAATGTAGAATTTGACAACAGGAAATTTTATAACCCCCACCCCCATACCAGAAAACCAAATAAAAAAAACAAACAAAAAAAAACACTCATTGAACGGTGGAAGCCTGTAGAATTGTTAAAGCTTTGAGATTTATTCCTTTTCTTAAAAAAAATCTTCATTCTTAACAATAAAATAACGGTATCATTAAAGTTTTCCTCTTCTTCTCTGGGACAATCATTTCGTGTACCATAACCTTCTACATAAAAATTGACATTTTAATATCTTTAAGAATACCAGCTTCTCAAACCGGCAAGGGATCAAATACCGAATAAAGGCTTAGGAGACAGCCAACTGGAGGCAGGTATGTGGAGGCAGGTAAGGGTATTTGCCTGCTCATTCCACTTATGAGGGCTGGACGATCTGGTGGGGATGGCCCCCTTTGGATCGATGCTATTAATTGTACTTTACCGGTCCTGAGGCCGAAGCACACTGGACCCCCAGCCGAAGCCGGGTATAGAAGGCAAGTCTCAAAGCATAGAATCTGGAACAGATACTACACTTTGATCCTCCCTTCCAAAAGGTAAGGGTATTTGCCTGCTCATCCCACTTATGAGGGCTGGACACAAGGTCTCGTTTTTACGTGGGCACATAAAAATTGCAACGATCTGGAGGCATGGCCCCCCTTGGATCGATGCTATTAATTGTACTTTACCGGTCCAGAGGCCGAAGCACACTGGCCCCCCAGCCGAGGCCGGGTATAGAAGGCAAGGGTATTTGCCTGCTCATCCCACTTATGAGGGCTGGAACAAAGGTCTCGTTTTTACGTGGGCACATAAAAATTGCGTCGATCCAGGAGGATGTTCCCCCTGAATCGATGCTATTAATTGTACTTTACCGGTCCAGAGGCCGAAGCACACTGGACCCCAGCCGAGGCCGGGTATAAAGGTAAGTTTCAAAGCATAGAATCTGGAACAGATACTACACTTTGATCCTCCCTTCCCAAAAGGTAAGGATCAGACTAAATTACTTCCAACCTGTAATTATTTAGAAAATCTGTTTCAAGGGATTCGTTACTGATATCCAGTAATTAGTTAACTAGCAATTATAACTATTACTAGTTATCTATAATTCTTTATTTGTGATCAGAGCACAGATTGCAGGATGAACTCCCATGAACGTACTCTCAGGACAAAAAGGAAGACAAATAGCCAAAAAATATTTTTAAATCTATTAATAATGGAGATTCGCTTCCGGTTTTTGTCTGTAACAAAAACTACGTCACTGCTTACATCACTATACCCGAAATCGTCATAACATAGAATAAATACACTCAAATTTGAGCATGCAATATTAGACAGTCCGCATTTTTTTTTTAAAACAAGTTTTAATAGATACATCCCCAGTATAATATATTTTAATATAGTTTGTTTTATTTTAATAGATATTCAAAGTTAATAGAACTTAGTTTTTAATTTCAAATTGTTTTTGTTTTTTTACGCCTTTAATAGATTTGATGATTTCATGATTTATGGTTCAAACTCTCTGACATTTAATTTTTAACTTCCACCTCCTCAAGCAATATCTTTCTAACATTTATCACTATACCCGAAATCGTCATAACATAAAATAAATACAGTCAAAATTTGAACATGCAACATTAGACAGTCCTCATTGTTTTTAAAAACAAGTTTTAATAGATACATCCCCGGTATCATATATTTATATATAGTTTGTTTTATTTTAATAGATATTTAAAGTTAATAGAACTTAGTTTTGATTTCAAATTGTTTTTGTTTTTTACGCCTTTAATAAATTTGATGACTCATGATTTATGGTTCAAACTCTCCGACATTTAATTTTTAACTTCCACCTCCTCAAGCAATATCTTTCTAACATTTTATTTTTACATCGCCTGGAGGGTATTTTTTTTTTTTTTTTCTTTTTTTGCTAGTAACTGTAAAAAAGATTTTTTTGAATGAATAAAAGAACGCTACCGAATTTTATTTGCCCAGTGTATTCTGTTTCGTGGACACGCGAAATATTAAAAAAGAACGAAACAAAACCTTCTGCTGAAATGCATTCTGGGATTTATTCAAAATCGAAGAATTTTAACATTCAAATATGAACGACAAAAAATGCAGAATTTGACAACAGGAAATCTAATTTTAAAGACCCACCCCCATCACAGAAAAACCAATAAAAAAAAAAAAAAAAGAAAAACACACTCATTGAACAGTGGAAGCTTCACGATCAATTCCTTTTCTTAAAAAAAGATCTCAATTCTTAGCAATAAAATAACAGTATCATTAAAGTTTTCATCTTCTTCTCTGGGACAATCAATTCGTGTAACATAGCCTGTTACATAAAAATTGACATTTTAATATCTTTAAGAATATAAGCTTCTCAAACCGGTTAGAACTGTCTTAACCTAACTACCTTATCCACTAGGCCATGTGTCCAATTGTCATTCAGAGAAATAAAAACACACTCATTGAATGGTGGAAACCATGAGAATTTTAAAAGCTTCGCGATCTTCCTTTTCGTAAAAAGATCTCAATTCTTAGCAATAAAATAACGGTATCATTAAAGTTTTCCTCTTCTTCTCTGGGACAATCATTTCGTGTACCATAGCCTTCTACATAAAAATTGATATTTTAATATCTTTAAGAATACGAGCTTCTTTAGAAGAATTTTAACATTCAAATATGAACGACAAAAAATGCAGAATTTGACAACAGGAAATCTAATTTTTAAAGCCCCACCCCATCCCAAAAAACAATAAAAAATACAAAAGAAAAAAATGTTATATACCCTTTTCTTATTTTCTTCTATTCTTCTATTCTTCTTCTGACGTCTTTTCTATCTTACGTCTTCTTCTAACATCTCTTCTAGCGTCTAGACTTCGTCTTGGTCGGTCGGTCGCACTTAACTCATTTCTTCTTCTAGATCAGTCTTGTTACCAAGACATTCACCGACTACAAAACCGTATTATTTTCTTAAGTTTTTATTTACTTAACTAAACATTTCATGTAACTAAATATCTGACTAACATAGCGCGCGTATGCAGTGAGTTCCAGTTAAGGCAGAACATCTTCTCTGCCTGACGTCTAAACTGAAAACAGAGGATCCAACCAGGTTACACGTGACTTCACGTATTTCGCTGGCTTTCTGTACTATTCCATGGAAAGTCCCACCCGTGATATGAAAAGGGCCATCCATTTAGAAATACAGGGGATTGACAATAATCTTATGCAACCGCATAGATTATGTAACAAAGACACACTCATTGAAATGAAATTGTGTTAGTCCAACAATGTCTTAGTATGATTTCAGGTTTTTATTTACTAATGGTTATGTTGAAAAGTTCTTAGTCCAACCAATATTTAAATTTACGTATTGAAGTATTGCAATAGCTCTTAAGTAAAAATATAATCAAATTATCATACTGTGGTATATCCACAAGTCCTGCTAGTATAATAATAAAATATACAAAAGATACTGATAGTTTTTTAATTCAGGTAGTCCTGGGACTCGGGTTGACGAGTCCATTTCCTACAACTCTAACCATTACCATGGCCTGCAGCCATACAATTTAGGAACACAAGTAGGTATTTGCCTCATACCCCACTTGTATGGGCTGGACACAAGGTCTCATTTTTATGTGGGCTAACAAAAATTGCGTCGATACCGTCGGCATTCCCCCACAAGGAGGGCGCCTCAGATGCTGGGCAAGAAGCCCAGCCCTGGCCATTTAAGTCAAGGGGCAGGTGTTGCCTGGGGGATAAGCCCCCTGGGATCGACGCTATTAATTAAATTAATTTAAGTAAATAATTGTAAAAAGAACTTGTCAACTGGTGATTTTGCAGTTTCAGCAGATCACAGGGTGAAGATGAAGGAAAATGAAAAGATGGACAATACCTGAACCTTGCTAGTAGAAATAAATAAATAAATAAATAAATAATAATAATAATAATAATAATAATAATAATAATAATAATAATTTTGCTATCCGGCCGATCACCAAGTGAAAGTGAAAGAAAGCGAAAAGATAGACAAATACTTGGACCTTGCCGGATAACTAAGAAAACTGTGGCGAAGAGTCTGCCAATTGTAATTGGTGCCCTAGGAACGGTCCCGATTGGTCTGGTGTTACAATGAGTTTTTGTTAAGTATCTGGCCGCCATCCTTGGCCAGTTGTAAAGAGCTTAAAGTAAATAAGTAAGTCTGAGTTATAGAATCCTTTGGTAAGTGAATAAGTCCTGAGTTATAGAATCCTTTGGTAAGTGAATAAGTCCTGTGATATAGAATCCTTTGGTAAAGTGAATACGTCCTGAGTTAATAGAATCCTTTGGTAAGTGAATAAGTCCTGAAGTATAGAATCCTTTGGTAAAGTGAATAAGTCCTGAGTTATAGAATCCTTTGGTAAGTGAATAAGTCCTGAGTTATAGAATCCTTTGGTAAGTGAATAAGTCCTGAGTTATAGAATCCTTTGGTAAGTGAATAAGTTCCTGAGTTATAGAATCCTTTGGTAAGTGAATAAGTCCTGATATAGTCCTGTGATATAATCCTATGTTCCGTCGTCCACGAAGATCAAGTAGTTGTGAGTACTAAGATTAGAACAGCCGGTATAAGTAGCAATATCAGCAGTAGAGCACTGCCAGTGATTGGACAAGAATATGGTCACATGACTATCGCCCAGTCTATGAATAAGAGTGTGCGTCTAGCACACACCTTATATACCGAAAAGTTGGGCACCTCATGGTGTGTAATGGTTAGCACGTTAGATTCGCAGACCATTGTTAGTGAGTTCGATTCTCACTGGAGCCCCATACTTCTGGCCTTGTGCCATATCTAAGCTATGCTTAGTAAATAACTATATACCGAAAAGTTGGGCACTCACGTGGTGTAATGGTTAGCAAGCTCGCTTCGCAAACCATTGTTAGTGAGTTCGATTCTCATTGGGCGCCCCATACTTCTGGCCTTGTGCCATATCTAAGCTATGCTTAGTAAATAACTATAATACCGAAAAGTTGGGCACCTCACGTGGTGTAATGGTTAACAAGTTAGAATTCGTAGACCATTTTTAATGAGTTCGATCTCATTGGGTGCCCCATGCTTCTGGCCTTGTGCCACATCTAAGCTAAGCTTAGTAAATAACTATATACCGAAAAGTTTGTCATAGAGTGAATGGAATGTTTTAGTGACTTTTGTGTGAATGAGTTTTATGGTGAATGGGAAAATTGTTGAATGAATCGGTCACGAATGGGAATAGTCAAGTTAAAAAATAGGATAGTGAAGACCAGTCCCTTACCCACTTCCCCTTTAGGCCTTGTGCCACATTTGTATATAAATTCGTTTATATATAATAAATAATTAAATACCGAAAAGTTACAAACACTTCTAACCATAAAGGAGGAGTGACTGTTATCCTAACTTGTGGTGATCATTTTAACGGTTTTTAAAAGTTTATTTTTAAAGTTCTTCAATAGCGATTTTAATAATCCTCTGTATTCGATATGATAATAGTTCTATCTCAAATATGAGCAAAATTTGGATGGATCTGATTAATGATTCTAATGCATTTTTATCGTAAAATAACGTTCGGTGCATTTTTTAAAGTAAAATAACTTTCAATGAATGGGCGGACCTGAACTTTCAGAACCCCCAGCTAAAATTTTTTTTTTTTTTTGTTTTTAATTTTTTCTTTTCTCTTTCAATGGATTATTATTGATTGCACACCAATCTATCAGACTCTGAAAAAAAATTCAAAAAAGTTATTTATTTTTCGAGTTTTCAGGGGTGCTCATTTTCCCCGTATAAGTTTTATAGTAAATCGATCCCCCATATCAGAACCGCTCGAAAGGAAACTGGCGCAAAGGTGTCAAAGTTAGGGTGGCCCAGAAAAACAGAACCCAAATTATTTATTATCGAGCGGTTTCCGATATGGGGGATCGATTTACTATAAACTTATACCGGGTATTGAGCACCCCTGAAAACTCGAAAAATAAAGTACTTTTTAGAATTTTTTTTTACAATCTGATAGATTGGTGTGTAACGATAATAATCCATTGAAGAAAAGAAAAAGAAATTACAAAGAAAAATTTTTTTTCAGCGGTTCCGATATGGGGGATCGTTTACGATAAACTTATACGGGGAACTGAGCACCTCTGAAAACTCGAAAAAATAAATAACTTTTTAAATCCTTTTTTTTTTTTTTTTTTTTTACAATCGGATAGTATTGGTGTGCAATCGATAATAATCCGTTGAAAAAAAAAAAAAGATTAAAAACAAAATTTTAGATGGGGGGGGGGTTTCTGAAAGTTCAGGTCCGCCCAACGAATTTCTATAGGAAATTATTTCCAAACGCTTTTTATAGTAACAATGTTGAATGTTTTCATAATGTTTTATTAATACACTTGTTCTTTAATCTTCCGATCGTTATCGTCTGCTAACCTCTGGTTGAAAATGAGACGGTCCAAATCGTCCACGATGAAATACAAAAATTCATCCTGATTATTTGGTGTTGCTTTATTCGGCGAATCTTATTTCTTATGAGTGTCCTCACCTCAGCAAAATAATGGACCCATTCGTCTTCAGTTTTTCCTTCATCGTTTAAATGTTTTCTAGATCGTCCTGGTTAAAACTATCTGTCAAGTTACGCAGTCAACAATAACAGAATAGTAGTGCAGCAGGCATTTTCTTGGAAATCACTTAAAAAATTATGGAAAACCAAGGAAGTTAAAGAGAAATATATTTCTAAAAACATGTATGAGATTAAGCTTAGCCTACTGAAAATGGAACTCGCATGATACATGGGATATAGGATGATATCATCTTTTTGGAGATTTAATTTGACAAGGTCACAAGTCTGAGTAGGAAAATGAAAAGTTATGGACAAGATACGCTGAACCTTGCTAGTCAGAAAAAATAAATTAAAATTAAAATTAAATAATAATAATAGATACATAATAATTAATAATAATAATATAATTAATAATTTTGCTATCCCGGCCCATCACCAGAGTGAAATTTGAAAGAAGCGGTAAAAAATAGACAAAATACTTGGACCTTGCCGATAACTAAGAAAACTGTGCCGCGCGACGAGTCTGGCCCAAATATTCTTAACCTTCGTTTAGCTGGGCCCTACGGAAACGTGGTCCGTCACCGTATTGGGTCTGAGCTTGTTACAGAATGGTTTTTGTAGTATCTTTGGTCCGCCATCCTTGGCCTCCGTGCGGCCTTTTAAAAGTAAATAAGTTATATTGTACAGTCCTGAGTTATAGAATTCCTTTGAGTAAGTGAATAAGTCCTGAGTTAATAGAATCCTTTGGTAAGTGAATAAGAATAATCTGTGATATATAAGAACCTTGTAAGTGAATTACGTTTCCTGAGTTAATAGAATTCCTTTGGCTAAGTGAATAAGTCCTGAGTTTTATTTAATAGAATCCTTTGGTAAGTAATATCCGGAGTTAAAATGAATTCCTTTGGTAACGTGAATAAGTCCTGATTATAGAATTTCCTTGGTAATAAAAGTGAATTAAGTTCCTTGAGTTTTTATTAGAATCCTTTGGTAAAGTGGAATAGTCCTCGAGGTTAAAATAAATTCCTTTGGTAATGTGAATAAGTCCTGAAGTTTATAGAATCCTTTGGTAAGGGAATAAGTCCTGCTGATATCAATTCACTATGTTCCGTCGTCCACGAAGATTTCAAGTAGTGTGAGTAAGCCATTAGATTAAACAGCCGGGTATATAAGTAGCCAATATCAGACAGTTAGAGCACTGCCAGTTGATTGGACAAGAATTATGGTCCACATGACTATTCCGCCCAGTCTAGGAATAAGATGTGCGTCTAGCACACACCTTATATTTCCGAAAAAACGTTGGGCACCTTCCATGTGGGTTAGTAATGGTTAGGCACGTTAGATTCGCTGAACCATTGAGTTTCTCGATCTCACTGGGAGCCCCATACTTCTGGCCTTTTGTGCCATATTTCCTAAAGCTATGCTTAGTAAATAACTATTACCGAAATGGGCACCTCACGTTGGTGTAATGGTTAGCAAGGGCTCGCCTTCTCGCAAACCATTGTTAGGTTGAGTTGCGATTTCTCATTTGCGCGCCCCATACTTTCTGGCCTTGTGCCACAATAAATCTAAGCTATGCTTAGTAAATAAAAACTATATACCGAAAGGTTAGGCACCTCACTGGCTTAGTTAAACAAAGTTAGTCTTAGACCATTTTTTAATGAGTTCGATTCTTCCTTGGGTTGCCCCATGCTTCTGGGCCTTGTGCCACATCTAAGCTAAAGCTTAGTAAATAACTATTACCGAAAAGTGATTGTCATAGGATCGTGAATGGGAACAATGTTTTAGTGACTTTTTGTGTTGAATGAGTTTTATGGTGAATGAGAGGAAAATTGTTGAATAATCGGCACGAAGGGAATAGTCAAGTTAAATAGGATAGTGAAGACCAGTCCCTTACCCCACTTCCCTTTAGGCCTTGTGCCACATTTGTATATAAATTCGTTTATATAATAAAATTAAATTACCGAAAAGTTTACAACACTTCTAACCATAAAGGAGGAGTGACTGTTATCCTAACTTGTGGTGATCATTTTAAGTTTTTTTTAAAAAGGTTTATTTTTAAGTTCCTTCAATAGCGATTTTTAATAATCCCTCTGTATTCGATATGATAATTCTATCTCAATAATGAGCAAAATTTGGATGGATCTGATTATGATTCTAATGCATTTTTTATATCGTAAAAATAAACGTTTCGCGGTGCATTTTTTAAAGTAAAAATAACTTTTCAATGAATGGCGGACCTGAACTTTCAGAACCCCCCAGCTAAAATTTTGTTTTTTTAATTTTTTCTTTTCTTCTTTCAATGGATTATTATTGATTGCACACCAATTCTATCAGACTCTGAAAAAAAAATTCAAAAAAGTTATTTTATTTTTCGAGTTTCAGGGGTGCTCATTTCCCCGTATAAGTTTATAGTAAATCGATCCCCCATATCAGAAACCGCTCGAAAGGAAACTGGCGCAAAGGTGTCAAAGTTAGGGTGGCCCAGAAAAAACAGAACCCAAATTATTTATTATCGAGCGGTTCCGATATGGGGGAATCGATTTACTTATAAACTTATACCGGGTATTGAGCACCCCTGAAAACTCGAAAAATAAAGTACTTTTTAGATATTTTTTTTTACAAATCTGAAGATTGGTGGTTGTAGTAAACGATAATAATCCATGAAGAAAAAGAAAAGAAATTACAAAGAAAAAATTTTTTTTCACGGTTCCGATATGGGGGATCGGTTTTACGATAAACTTATACGGGGAAAGGGAACTGAGCACCTCTGAAAACTCGAAAAAAAAATAAATAATTTTTAAATCCTTTTTTTTTTTTTTTTTTTACAATCGGATAGATTGGTGTGCAATCGATAATAATCCGTTTGAAAAAAAAAAAAAAAAAGATTAAAAAAAAAAAAAATTTTAGATGGGGGGGGGTTTCTGAAAGTTCAGGTCCGGCCCAACGAATTTTTCTATAGAAATTATTCCAAACGCTTTTTATAGTAAACAATGTTGAATGTATTTTCATATGTTGTTATATTAATACACTCTGTTGTTTCTTTAATCTTCGATCTTATCGTCTGCTATACCCTCTGGTTTTGAAAATGAGAGACCGTTCCGCCAAATCGTTCCACGATGGAAATACAAATATCAATCCTGATTATTTTGGTGTGCTTATCGGCGAATTCTTTATTTCTTATGAGTGTCCTCACCTCAGCAAAATAATGGACCATTCGTCTTCAGTTTTTCCTTCATCGTTTAATGTTTTCTTAGATCGTCCTGGTTAAACTATCTGTCAAGTTACGCAGTCTAACAATACAGAATAGTAGTGCAGCATTTTCTTGGAAATCACTTAAAAAATTATGGAAAACCAAGGAAGTTAAAGAGAAAATATATTTCTAAAAACATGTATGAGATTTAGCTTAGCCTACTGAAAATGGAACTCGCATGATACATGGGATATAGGATGATATCATCTTTTGGAGATTTAATTTGACAGGTCACACGATATACAAAACTGAATGATATACAAGGTATGTTTGTGCAAGTGCAGGTATATATATATATGTATATGTATATATGTATGTATTTCACAAAATATATCTATTAGATGATCGAGGGGGGAGTCGTCAGCGATGTTGTATCCCTGGGATCACTGGAAATTTCTGGTCTTTCAACATCAGATTTCCTCCCGCAGGGGGCCATCAAACAAGACTCTTCCCCCCACTTCAGCAGACAAGCCTTTCACTATAACTCTATAAAGGGAAGAAAAAGCAAACACGCGCTCAAAAAAATATAAAAAAGAAAGAAAGAGAGTAGGAAGAGGAGAGAGAGAGAGAGAGAGAGAGAAGAGAGAGAGACGTCCGAAATCAGAAGAATGTAATAAAAGAATTAGTAGAAAAAAGCATCACATTATTAATTATTAAAAAAGAAAGAAAGGAAGAAAAAGGAACCCGCTAGAACAAAAAAATATACTGAAGAAAGAAAGATAGTAGTGGGAGGAGATAAGAATAGATAGATAGAGAGAGAGAGAGAGGAGAAGAGAGAGAGAGAGAGAGAGAGAGAATGAAAAATAAAAGCTAAATAGAAATTCCCAAATCATCACAATTTTATAATTTTCTTTTTTTTTAAAAAAAAAAAAAAGATTTCATTCCGTTTTTATATAAATAAGAAAGAAGAAGAAAGGGAAGAGGAAGGACACGCTAGACAAAAAAATATAAAAAGAAAAGAAAAGAGAGTAGGAGAGAGAGAGAGAGAGAGAGAGAGATGGAGGAGAGAGAAGAGAGAAGAAGAGAATGAAATGAAAGCTAGTAGAAATTTCCAAAGCATCACAATTTATTAATTTATTATAAAGAAAGAAAGGGAAAAAAAAAAGGACACGTTAGGCAAAAATATTAAAAAGAAAGAAAGAGAGTAGAGAAAGAGAGAGAGAGAGGAGAGAGAGAGAGAGAGAGATGAGAGAGAGAGAGAGAGAGAGAATGAAATGAAAGCTAGTAGAAATTCCAAAGCCATCACAATTTATTAATTTATTATAAAGAAAGAAAGGGAAGAAAAAGACACGTTAGGCAAAAAAATATAAAAAGAAAAAAATGAGAAAGAAAGAAAGAGAGAGAGAGAAGAGAGAGAGAGAGAGAGAGAGAGAGAGAGAATGAAATGAAAGCTAGTAGAAATTCTAAGCATCACAATTTATTAATTTATTATAAAGAAAGAAAGGGAAGAAAAAAGGACACGCTAGACAAAAAAATATAAAAAGAAAGGAAGAGAGAGAGAAGAGAGAGGAGGAGAGAGAGAGAGAAGAGAGAGAGAGAGAGAGAGAGAGAAAAAGAATAAATGAAAGCTAGTAGAATTCCAAAACCATCACAATTATTAATTTTCTTAAAAAGATTTTCATTCCGTTTTTATTATAAAGAAAGAAAAATAGTAGGAGAGAGAGAGAGAGAGAGAGAGAGAGAGAGATGAAATGAAAGCTAGTAGAAATTTCAAAGCATCACAATTTATTAAATTTATTATTAATGAAAGAAAGGGAGAAAAGGACACGCTAGAAAATTAGTAAAGAGAGAGAGAAGAGAGAGAGAGAGAGAGAGAGAGAGAGAGAGAGGAAGAGAGAGAGAGAATGAAATGAAAGCTAGTAGAAATTCCAAAGTATCACAAATTATTAATTTATTATTAAGAAAGAAAGGAAGAAAAGGGACACGTTAGACAAAAAAATATAAAAAGAAAGAAAGATAGTAGGAGAGAGGAGAGGAGAGAGAGAGAGAGAGAGGAGAGAGAGAGAGAGAGAGAATGAAATGAAAGCTAATAGAAATTCCAAAGTATCACAAATTATTAATTTATTATAAAGAAAGAAAGGGAAGAAAAGGACACGCTAGACAAAAAAAAATAAAGAAAGAAAGAAGTAGGAGGAGAGAGAGACGAGAGAGAGAGAGAGAGAGAGAGAGAGAGAGAGAGAGAATGAATGAAAGCTAGCAGAAATTCCAAAGCATCACAATTTATTAATTTATTATAAAGAAAGAAAGGGAAGAAAAAGGACACGTTAGGCAAAAAAAATAAAAAAGAAAGAAAGAGAGAAAGAAAGAAAGAAGAAAGAGAGAGAGAGAGAGAGAGTGTGTGAGTGTTGAGAGAGAGAGAGAGATGAAATGAAAGCTTAGTAGAAATTCCTAAGCATCACAATTTATTAATTTTCTTAAAAAAAGATTTTCATTCCGTTTTTATTATAAAGAAAGAAAGGGAAGAAAAAGGACACGTTAGGCAAAAATATAAAAAAGAAAAAAAGAGAGAAAGAAAGAAAGAAAGAGAGAGAGAGAGAGGGAGAGAGAGAGGGGTGAGAATAAAATGAAAGCTAGAAGAAATCTCAAAGCATCACAATTTATTAATTTTCTTAAAAAAAGATGTCATTCAAGTGTAACGTGCACAACAGGCAAAGCGAATTGGAAATACCACAAACAATTTCATTAACTACAAAATAACGATAGCAATAAACTTTTCCTCAGCTCTGGGAAAATAATTCCGTGTGACACAGCCTGCTACATAAAATGTGTCATTTTAATATCTTTAAGAATACCGGCTTCTCAAACCGGCAAAGGATCAAATACCGAACAAAGACCCGGCAGACAGGCAACTGGAGACAGGTATCTGGAGGCAGGTATGTGTCAGATTAGATTGCTTCCTACCTGCAATTAATGAAAAAGAAATTGTAGCGAAGAACTTGTTATTGATAGTGGGTGGCGACCCGTGATGATTAAGGACGGAATCTTGGTGGATGAGCAGTCCATGACATACAACACTCCACTTAGAACCTTACTTAGGCTAGAGGGACGGTCGGAGAGGCACATCTCCTGTTTAACAATTTTATTTTTGATCTTTTCGAGTTTTCTGGCCAACTTTTTAATATTTGGATGAAATTCGGGGATTAGTCCACCAAAGTTCATGTCCCGAGTACTTTCGGCACTTCGAAGTGCCATCATCAGGGGTGATGTGTTCCAGTTTTTTCAAAAATTAAATTAATGTGAAGGCTGGAAGGAGAAGAATTGATGGGAAAGGTGGCTATAGGCATTTTAAGATGTGTGTACTGCATTGGAAATTAATTTTGTTTAAGGATGGTTTGTATTGTTTTATGTATAAAGCTTCTAGGATTTGGAGTTTTTTTCTTTGTGCAGAATGTGCCGAAAGTACTCGAGACCTGAACTTTGGTGGACTAATCCACGAATTCCACCCAAATATTTCTCTGAATGTTTGAGATGAGGCTTGAAGATTAGTATTATTAGAGTTATTCGGACTATTGCCCCCATCTTCATTGTTATTTGTACAACATTTCGGCCGATATACCCTCCGGCCTTCTTCGGGTATTTCTTGTCGGACTCGGGAACCTTCTCGGAACTTATTTATTCCACGGGGGTATCCTGTTCTCATTCCGCTAACTATAGCTCGGAACTCAGGAACTTTCTTGTCGTATTCGGGAGCCATCACGGAACTTTATTTATTCCACGGGGGTATCCTGTTCTCATTCCGCTAACTATAGCTGGGGTAGGTAGGAGTTATGTTAATTAATTATTTTTCTAACTGCTTTCACTCAGGATTGAACTCGAGAACCAGGGATAACTGTCACTTAGAACCTAACTGCCTAATCCACTCGGCCATGTGAATTTTGGGAACTTATAAACCTAATGTCTTGGTTTGGCTAGAATATCTACCTATTTTACTATGTATGATTTTTTACCTAGACTCATATTGTTTTTTTTTCTCCCTCAATCTAATCTGGCCTTCTTAATTATGGGTTCCCATTATTGTATTGGAGGATATATCGGCCGAAACGTTGTACAAATAACAATGAAGATGGGGACAATAGTCCGAATAACTCTAATAATACTAATTCCACCCAAATATTAAAAAGTTCGCCAGAAAACTCGAAAATATCAAAAATAAAATTGTAAAACAAGAGATGTGTCTTTTGTTTAATTCAACATGCATAAATGAAAAAATGCTGCCTAACACACACACACACACACGTACATATATATATATATATATTATATATATTATATATATATATATATAGTCATCCACAGACATTGTGTTTTGATGTATCACGTCTCTTCAGTGTGGCTAGACATTAGCAGGCTACCTCCAGCCAGGATGGCGGTCGTCAGCGAAATCCATCCAAAGCACTCAACCCACCAGGGGTGGAGAGCATATATAGCTATCTACTGACAACCTGTTTCGACGTATCACCTCTGTTCAGTGTGGCTAGACATTAGCAGGTTACCTTCAGCCAGGATGGAAACCCAATTGATTTATCATTAGTCCGACTTCTTAATCAATCAGCCATCAGCACCTACAGACTGGAACGAGGAATTTATTTGATAAATACATATATCTGTATATATATAAGAGAGTGCTCCATCCGTTTTATAGAAGAGTGTTACCTTTAAGATTGGTCGGATGTCGTCAGCGAAATATATCTTATTATTAATAATGGAGATTGTCTGTATTTCTGTCTGTAACAAAAACTACGCCATGGCTCTACGTCACAGCTTACGTATTCTTATGCTATATACACCCAAAATTTGAGTAAGCAATTTTAAAAATTATTTTTTTACTCTCGTTCTTTTTTTTTTACAGTAACAAGAAGTTAGGGGGTGTTTTATGTTGCTAGTATTTTAAATAAATAAAAAGTTATGATTTAAAAAAAAATGTTTTAGTATTTTGTGTGTTACCCTGTATAATTTGGTGGAAGCATAGACTGGAACTTCGCCGTAGACTTGGAACGACAACTCTCCTTTAAAAGCTGAGATAATGTTAACCGCCGATCTGGTCAGTTAATTCAAAATGAGTTTACATAATTGAGTTAACGGTTCCCTTTGAAGCAAATATTGACTGGTCACAGCACCCAAAAGCCGGAAAAGTACGAAGAGAAATGTTACGATTTTATGGACCATCCTTTAGGCTTCAAGGATTTCCATCCCTTACCCGCACAAAAATGACATTTTCAGTATAAAAGCAGACTGTAAACGTATTTGTCTGACAATAAATTCTGGGGAAGCCTCAGTAAATACAGAGGCGAACTATCGATTTAATTGTGTTGCTGTGTTGTTATATCCACCTTTTCCCTCTATTTTCAACCACATATATATATATATATATATGTTGTAAACACGGTTTGTTTTGAATGGCTTTTTGCCGATAATTTTTGGGAGAATAAGTGCTTAAATGGAGTCGTACCTAATTTTTGAAAATTAATTAATTAATAATGAATTAGGCAGGAATACCTATTAAATGTATGGCTAAACAAATCGAGAAAAATCAATCTCTGTATGTACATTTTATGATTTGTTTAGAGTAGGTTAATATTCCACTTCTAGTGACTTTTATTACACGACGATATGATAAGTTGTAAACACGGTTTGTTTTGAATGGCTTTTTGCCGATAATTTTTGGATTGATTTTTCTCGATTGTTTAGCCATACATTTAATAGGTATTCCCGCCTAATTCATTATTAATTAATTAATTTTCAAAAATTAGGTACGACTCCATTTAAGCACTTATTCTCCCAAAAATTATCGGCAAAAAGCCATTCAAAACAAACCGTGTTTACAACTTATCATATCGTCGTGTAATAAAAGTCACTAGAAGTGGAATATTAACCTACTCTAAACAAATCATAAAATCTAAGAAGTCCGTTTAGTGTAGGGGTTATGAGATCGGCCTGTCAGCTTGGCAGTCCGGTTTCAAATCACGCACAGGGCGGTCTTCCGATCTATAGCTCTGCTGATGAGGCCTAATAGGCCGAAATGTACATACAGAGATTGATTTTTCTCGATTTGTTTAGCCATATATTTAATAGGTATTCCTGCCTAATTCATTATTAATTAATTAATTTTCAAAAATTAGGTACGACTCCATTTAAGCACTTATTCTCCCATATATATATATATATATATATATATATATATATATATTGTAATTCCGTGTCAAATCATCCAGTTCATTCAATTTTTCGGAAATTTTGTCCAATTGTGTATTATATCAAAGTTAGCCATTTCCAAAAATTTGAGTTTCCAATTCCAAAAATTGGCGGAGATATGTCGATTTTTAGTTCTCCAAATTTGAACGAGGACGCGAAAAATGGTTTCTAAGAGCAAATGCTCCAGGAATTCAAAACTGCCGCCAAAAAAGTCTTAAAGTTAACCAATTTTCAGTTATTAATGATTTCTGATTTGTAGAATTTTAACTGATGTTGTAGCTTTGGTTCTGAGCAAATATCAAACTACCTTTTTGGTACAAATAATGTTCAAATGAGCCAGGTTAGCTCAGTCGGTAGAGTGTTCGGCTAGAAACCACAAGGTTCCTAGTTCGATACCGGCCCTCGCCAACTCAGCGTATGAGTAGCACAGGGATCTGTGCGGTAAAGTAAGTAGCTTATGGTAGGTGTGGCACCCCACCTCAGATACTAAAATAATCTCCTTGGTCTAGCACTAGTGAAAAGGGGACAGACTCCCTCGCTGTCTGGCTGATACCGACATTAGGCCGCCCTGACGACTTTACTTACTTTACATGTGAAATAATAATATAAAAAATTGTTGTCGTAGACGCAGTGCCACATCGGGATATTGATCTTGCTATGAAAAAATCAGAAATCATTAATAACTTATAATTGGTTAACTTTCAGACTTTCTCAATTATATTTTTGGATTCCTTGGCCAAAGTTGCTTTTATAACCCAATTTTTAAGAGTAGGAAAGCTCTAGAACTCATTTTACAGACAAAAATAGGTTACAAAAAGTCGTCATTTTTCGCCAATCCCACCAAATTTGGAGAGCTAAAAATTAACTTAACTCCGTCAATTTTTGGAATTGGAAGCTAAAATTTTGGGGATCGTCTGTTAACATAGTCCACGCCTGGAAAAAACTTCATTCACGTACACGTATTTCGAAGTTTACTTCTCATCGGTGTGGCTTTACTTTAACTGTTACCTTTAGCTGGGATCGAAACCTGACTGAATTTTCGTCTGCCATGCGACTATTAGTAGCTGTCAATTTTGAGTGAACTATTAATTGATACACCCTTACGCAGAATGTTATTATTTACACCAGAGGCCTCCAGACTTTGTAAACAATTCGAGGTTTAGCTTATACACCAATCGGTGAAATTTCAATTAATGTCCCATCTAGGGTGCTCTACTGAGTGGGAGCGTATATATATATATATATATATATATTATATATATTGTGTGTGTGTGTGTGTGTGTGTATGTGTGTGTGTGTGTGTGTGTGAATAAAAGAAAGTGAATCCGACGGTATGTAGTATAATAAAAAATTGAAAAAACACAGGTTTAAATGAGTTAAGTAGTGAGTTTATTGGCCGACGCTGCAGTGTTTCGATCTATCAATTAGATCATCTTCAGGGCTTTTGTTGGTATGTGGAAGGTGATAAATTGTTTTAATCTCAGAATAAGGAGAAAGGCGAGTAATAGTCCTTGTTTATCGGTCTGTTTAAAATTTGAAGTCTGAGAAAAAAGAACGTTGAAAAATGAACGGTTTGAAATATGACGTCAAATATTCTTTTTTGCGGTTTGAGTATTAGAGTGTGTAAGTGTTTGTATCGAAAAAATCATTGTGCATTTTTTAGGTTTATGAATGTGTGGTTGCGCGTGTGTGTATAAATATTTTGCGATATATATATATATATATATATATATATATATATATATATATGTGTGTGTGTGTGTGTGTGTGTGTGTGTGTGTGTGTGTGAAAATGGAAAAGGAATTGAATCCGACAATATGAGGAAAAATGAGTGAAGAAAAGAAATGTAGATGGATAAAATGAATTTAATCGATATCACATTAATCAATATCACTTACACATGTGTTTCGGTCCGTTTATGTGTGTGAAAATATTTCGCACACATAGAAGAATCGACCTTCATCAGAGTGAACATTTATTTTGAATGAAAAAAATTCGTTGGGAAAAAAAAACCCCAAAAAAAAAACACAGAGATTTTTGAAAATATTCGAAAATCGAATTTTTTTTAAAATTTGGAACGCTGACAATAGAGTTAAGATAGACCGTTATGATTTGGATATTTGTTTTTTTCTAGGGGTTATGGTACAAAATAGTTTTTTTTTATTATTACAAAAAAATAAATAAATAAAAATAAAGTGTTATAATTTATCAATAACATGTTGAACATTTTTCTCGGAGCTTAGTTTATGTTTCACCGATTTTTTCAAAACATAAACTAAGCTCCGAAAAAAATGTTCAACATTAAATTCATTTTATCCATCTACTTTTCTTCCTTTACTCATTTTTCCTCATATATAATATATATATATATATATATATATATATATATATATATATAAGTGCTTAATTGGAGTCGAACCTAATTTTGAAAATTAATTAATTAATAATGAATTAGGCGGGAATACCTATTAAATATATGGCTAAACAAATCGAGAAAAATCAATCTCTGTATGTACATTTCGGCCTATTAGGCCTCATCAGCAGAGCTATAGATCGGAAGACCGCCCTGTGCGTGATTTGAAACCGGACTGCCAAGCTGACAGGCCGATCCCATAACCCCTACACTAAACGGACTTCTTAGATTTTATGATTTGTTTAGAGTAGGTTAATATTCCTCCAATTAAGCACTTATTCTCCAAAAATTATCGGCAAAAAGCCATTCCAAAACAAACCGTGTTTACATATATATATATATATATATATATATATATATATATATATATATATATATATATATATATATATAACTGAATGAAAATCAAAAGATTAGAAGAAAAAAACAAAAAGAAAGAGCTCAAAACTTGAATGAATGATTGAAGCGTTGACAGCGGTTGATATTTGACAGTGAGATGAAGTTACGTTTATCGATTAGTTTCTCCTGTCTTAAACGTTGAATGTTTTCGACTTTTATGTGCTTGGACGGTTTTTTTATTTCTTGTCAGTTATTCAGTTCTATTACCTTTTTTGTCGAACGCGATAACAGCACGGGCTCCAATCTAGGGACCAACTATAGCGACAAAAAGAATGAAAGACAAAAATACTGAAAGAAAGAAATAATGATGAAATAAAAACTATAAAAATATTTTTAGATAACTGTAAAGAAAGGGCTCGCATTATGGCTGGTCTTTCGTTTGAGTTCAATTATTTACTGAGTGTATTCTATTTCGTGGACATGCGTAATAAAAACGAACATACTTCGCCGAAGTGTATTCTGGGATTTATTTAAAATCGAAGCTTTTTAATCTTCAAATAAACCCGGATGAGAAAAAAGAAAGCTCGGCATTTTGGTTTGGTTGGTTTGGTTTTGCTGGCTGGTTGACTGGCTGGCTGGTTGGCTGGTTGGTTGTTGGCTGGTTGGCTGGATGAATGGTTGGCTGGCTGGCTGGCTGGCTGGTTGGCTGGTTGGTTGGGTTGGCTGGTTGGCTGGATGAATGGTGGCTGGTTGAATGGCTTGGCTGGCTGGCTGGCTGGTTGGGTTGGTTGGTTGGTTGGTTGGTTGGCTGGTTGGATGGCTGGCTGGTTGGCTGGCTGGTTGGCTGGTTGGCTGGTTGGCTGGCTGGCTGGTTGGCTGGTTGAATGGTTGGCTGGCTGGCTGGCTGGCTGGTTGGTTGGTTGGTTGGTTGGTTGGTTAGAATTTACAGCACGTCAACCCTTTTCGGGTTATTTTATGCCGAAGACATTTCATTTTATTCATTCTTATTGAGTATTCAATTTCTTTCTTTTTTTTTTCAAACTTATTTTTAAACATATTTTGAATACTTATTTTTTATTTATTGATTTATTTGACGAGTCGAACTTACCTTCTTTTTCAGACTCGGGAACCTTCTTTTCGAACTCGGGAATCTTCTTGTTTTAGTCGGGAGCCTTCTTGTCGTAATCGGGAGCCATCCAATTGGACAAATGGCCTAGTGGATAAGGTAGTTAGGTTAAGACAGTTCTAAGTAACAGGTTAGGTTCTGTGATACTATGGTTGAAGACGAACATGGTCAGAATAAATAAATAAATAAATGAATAAGAAAGAGAAGAAAGCCAGACATAAGTAAAAGGGGTGGGTGGCTGACCTTTTAACGAATCCAAAGATTAGGTCGTAAAATTTAAGAGACCTGCACGACCACCATGAAATGGGACCACTTGATGATGATATCTTAGGCATCCAGGT
>JALAJA010000085.1:57500-80000 GCA_023376005.1 Doryteuthis pealeii
GGATGACCCTATATTATATATAATATATATATATATGATATTATATATATGATATAAATCCTCTCAGTCCTGTTATATCTATATACTAATCTCAGCCTTTCCGAAACATATCCACCTAATTTCATTTTCTTGATTGAATTCATCTCATATAAAACTAGACAAACGGTTAAATATCTCTGAAAGATAAGAAATATATTGGCCAACATTCGTAAATTTCACCATAGCAACTTTAATGGTCATTTCTGGCCATCATAAAATCATCCAAAGCGAATAGGACATGCTAGGACCAGCGGGATGAGTAAGAACAAACTCATAAGCCACATTCCTCAATGACTCTTACGCATGGACACACATCCAATATTGACCGACCAGCAAAAAAAAAAATTCCAACAAAGTACCATACAAACCAAAACAGTAAAAAAACAAACAAAACAAAAAACAAGAAGCACTAAACATAGCAGTCCTATCTCTCTGTTGTATTGTTCTCACCCGGAAGATGGAACTTCCGGCTGAGGGACAAAAAGAAAGATAAAAATATATATTTTAAAAAAAAGAGAAAGCGGAAGAGATGGTTTCCGGTCAAGGAAGCAGTGTGAAGATAAATAAATATATAACAAAAAGGAAGCAGTGTAAAGATAAATAAATATATAACAAACGTCCGTTATCAGATCAAAAGCTAAAGATGCGTAGGCGTGTTGTCAATACAAAAGACCCCAGAGACGCCAGCCGTCAGCAACCACCCCTCGTGCACTCATTGTAAGCTCTGTGCCTTCACCACCCACACCGAAGAAATAAAGAAGGGTCCTCTCTTTGTACCATACGTATACATTGTTATTGAAAGTCCAGTACGTAGTAGCTGACTACTAAACATACATCGCTTTGGGTACAGTGAAAACCCAGTACTACCTACAAACGAATTTAGCGTCGTGAATTCGAAGCCAGTATATAACATCTCCTGAACATAAACAACATTCTTCCCCCTCCCTACAGAGTCTAACAATAGTATAAAAAAGTCACACAAAATGCCAGGCTGTCACTTGGTTTGAGATTCGCATAAGACAGAAATTTTCCGTAACCAAGCATCGTTGACTTAATGTCACATGCACCCTAACTTGAATATTAAATACTCGTTGATAACTTGCGCAGTTACTGAGAGCATTGGTAACGTAATCAGTCACGTAGTTTCGATTACGACAAACAGGCACCCGAATCTCCATTATATATACTTCGAAAAAACGGCTCTGGGCAGTGTATAAATTAATCTTTGAAAGATGTTGCCTCAGGGTGTACGGGAGTTAAATCCAATTAATAAATAAATACCACGATCTTGTGTAAATTTCATGTGTAAATATTCACAAATAATTATTCGATTAATAATTAATCGATGGATGCAACATTTTATTTGATGGGGACAGAACCTTCAGATTCAATTTCAAATTGTTTTTTTTTTCCTTTAATAAATTTCATGATTTTAATTTACTTATGATACAAACTCTCTGACATTGAATTTTAACTCCACACTCTCAGGAATATTTTTCAAAAATTACCACTTTATATCGCCCGGAGGTTTGGTTGTTTTGTTTTTTTTTTAATCACACCTTTGTATTAATTATTGGGAAATAACTAAAAAATTTAACAAATAAATTGTTTATAATCCGAGATGTAGGAATAACAAATGATAATAAAAACTGTGAAATATTTTTTAACATACAACAAATTTGTTTTATTTTATTCTCATTGTGTAACGTAGCGGGCGCGTCACGGTAAACCAAATAGAATATTTTGTTACGTACTTCTCTCTGGCCGGCTTGGTACTTCTACATCTATCTTTCATCTTGGTCCTGGTCTTTCTTATCTGGGTTCCGTGTCTGGTTCTGCTGGGTGCCATTTCTATCAGAAGCCTTGTGTCATTGTTAGCTTTTAGTAATAACAACAAGACTTCGATTTACTTTTGATGTTTACTTTATTCCGGATCCCCAGACCAGACAATGCGCGCGGAGAATCACATCTTGCTAGCTTCTAACTCTGCAACTGACTAACTCTAACTGTCACTTTATGGCAACTAACTGAGTTGCTTACTAACCTAAAAACCGGAAGGGGCTTTCTTTGCTCGATCTCACGATCATCCCAGAACGCAAGTGAGAGTGAGGTCAAGCATTGTTACTTTGACTCTCACTCCCAAGGCCATCAGCTGTACTGATCGCCATAAGGATTTCTATACTACCTTAAAAGTAATAGGGATCCAATTAATATGTAACAATTGACAGGGAATACAGTGGAGGTTTTGGATGAATTCAACTGTGTGTGTATCATGTGTGTGATCACACATGGTCCAGTACTTTGTCTGCCCAACTATAAGCCTTTGTCTCTCTCCTTTGTTAGAGAGTAAACCCTGTTTGAATAGTTAGGGAGATAACTCTCCTACAACATAATATACGCTACTTAACTATTTTGTGTAAAATCTATTATAATAATCTCTGCGTACACCTCACATAGTGTAATGGTTAGCAAGCTAAATATATTATATATTTTATAATGTTTTTGGTTTCTCTCTCTTTTATCTATCTATTCATCTATCTGATCTAGTCTCTACTCCTTCTCTCTCTCTCTCCTTTCTCTCTCTCTCTTTCTTTCTTTCTATATACATATACGTTGTATATAATGTATATATAATATATAATATATATAATGTTTGTGTGTGTATGTGTGGTGGTTGCGTGTGTGAGCGGTCAAGCGTGAATGGTTGCGGTTGAGTAGTGGGCTAACATATGTCTATCAGATGAATATTTGTACACACACACACACATATATATATATATATATATAAGTATTTTGTGTATATGTTTTTTGTATCTCCTCCTCTCTCTCTCTCTCTCTATCTATCTATCTATCTATCTCTAACCCCCCCTCTCTCTCTTTCTTCTCTTTTCTATATATATATATATTATATAATATGATATGAGTTTTGTATAATGTTTTTGGATCTCTCTCTCTCGTCGTTCTCTCCGTCAATCTATCTATCATCTAATCCTCACCTGCTTCTCTCTCCTTCCTTCTCGATTCTCTCTCGTTCTCTCTATATATATATTATATATACTATATATATATATATATATATATGATTTGGATAATGTTTTTGGGTCACTCTCTCTCTCTCATGCTATCTATCATCTATCTCTACCCCTCTCTCCTCTCTCCTCTCCTAAGTTACCCCTTGCCTCTCTTCTGTTTCTCTTTATATATATTATATATTAATATTATATAATATATATAGAAGTTTGTGTATAATTTTTTTGGTATCGTCTCTCTCTCTCTATCTACTACTATCTATCTCTACCTCTCCTTCTCTCTCTCTCTCTCTCTCTCTCTATATATAAGTATATATATATTATATATATATATATATATTTATATACTGCGTTTTCAAAATTCTTAAAGAAGTGAACCTTTCCCTTCTATCCCCAAACTACTGAACTATCCCAACTACTGACTGGAATTTAATTTTAAATTTTCAAAACCATTGTAGTGAAGTTCCGATTCTCACTGGGCACCCTATTCTGGCCTTGTGCCACATCTAAGTCCAAGCTTAGTAAATAGTTATATAAACATATCCCAAACTATTATTTGATTAATAGATGCCCGCACCATTTTATTTGAGAGGGACAGAATTAAGTTTCCATTTCAAAATTATTTTGTTATTTTTTACTCCTTTAATAACTTTGATGATTTTATCAACTATTCGTAAGTAACTAAAATGACCTTCTGACATTGATTTTAAAACTGCACCACTCTCAGGAAATATCTTCCAAAATTATTTTTAATATGCCCGGAGGGTGTTTTTATTTTTTATTTTTTATTTTTTCTTAAAGTAAAGGACCAGTCGACACGGGGCCGCCCCTAAAGCGGGTATTAGCCAGTCAGCGAGGGATCTATCCCCTTTTCAATAGCGCTAGACCAAGGAGAAATTGTTTTGGGCACATCTGGGTGGAGCGCCCCACACCCTACCATCAGCTCCTTACTTACCGCAACCAGACATTCCCTGCGCTACTCATAGCTGAGTTGGCGAGGACCAGAATCGACTAGGAACCAATGTGGTTTCCTAAGGCCAAAACGGCTCTTACGGCTGAGCTAGGGTGTTCTCAAAGTCGCGCACCTGTATGAAAATCTTATTATAATGGAAGATTGTGTGTTTTCTGTCGTAACTGAAACTATATTACTAATCGAAGTCAACAATTAACATATTTATTTACACAATCATCATTCTCATGATTTTATTTAATTTAAAACACTCAATTAATAAAATTGCTTCACCTTTTTATTAGTATTGTCCATATCCACATACAAAAAATGCAATTGTATTTATATATACAAAAATGGGCGGTTTGCAGTGTGATGGAAGGCTAATTTGCATATTGATATAAAAATGTGATTTTATTAAATATGTGCTTAGTATATTGATTTCCTATTGTTTGAATTTTATTTTAATGAATATAAGCAAAATCTCTTCAAATGAAAAATAAGTGTAATTTTTATTCTTTATTCCTAATTTTTAACTAAATAGTTAAATAAGTAAAATTCAGCATGAAAAGACGGAAGTGATGGAAGAGTAAGTTTCAATTCTATTTTCTATTATACCCCCACTCTGTTTTTCCAATCTTTTTATCGGCCTTCTTTATTAGGCTTTCCTTAATTAATACGATATTTCATTACATTAAAATTTAATAACTTGCACCCCGGAGGGTGCAATATATTTGCTAGTACATATAAAAATTAATAAAAAGACATATGAATCAATTTTATTCATCATAATCATAATAGATCTCAAATTGTTCCTCTTCCATTGATACATGATATTTTCCCGTACCCCCACTTGTACGGGTCCAGGGCACAAGGCCCTATTTATTGGGACCACCCACCAAGCCGAGACTCATGGAGTGGCGGGTGAAAAATTGCGTCGATCCCGTCGCATTCCCCTCAAGGGGCGCCTCAGGCCTGGCAATAAAACCCAGCCCTGCCCCTTTTAAATCGAGGGGAGCAGGATTGCCTGGGGGATGGCCCCCTGGGATCGACGGCCCGTTAATTATATCAATGGTCCAGCAGGCTGAAAGCCACTATTCGACCATACATCAAGCTTGCAAAAGATGCACTTTGTACAGGATGAATATTTTTCTGTGTCTTAAGAATACGATGTACTGATGATTTGCTAACGTAAGCCTCCTGGCTTATTTTCCTTACTGATTTCACGGAGCTTCTAGCAAAACATTCGCCAAAACAAGTAGTTTGAAATGTTGCTTCATCGTTGCACTCTTTCGTCGACCGCATCTCTCGCGGTCAAGCAACTGAGCCAGTTTTCTTGGAAAACGTTTTATCAAACGGCAAGGCAGTGGTATGGTTCAATGGTTTTTCTCGCTCAGGGAATGAGTGCGGTTGAATTCTTCAGCTACAGAGCGCCTATGCAGGCCCCATATCTTCCAACATAAAAAACATTTCACTCTTTTTCTTGCATTGTTAATTTCTCACCCATATCCAATAAAAATCCTGAAAAAAAAAATTATATGGTGGCGCGACTTCTGGGACAAGCCCTGTATATATTATTCTATATATATCATAATATATATAGTATATATATACTATATACAGGGTGTCCAAAGTAGCCGCGCCATATAATTTTTTTTTATATATAAGGGAAGGAGCGAACTTTTTTTTGCTCCTTTTTAATAACTGATGATCTTAAGTTACTTATGATACAAACCTTTGACACTGATTTTTTTAATCCCCCACGCATCTCAAGAAAAATAATCTTTCAAAAATTAAATTTTTAACACCGCCCAGGAGCGTTTTATTCTATTTTTTCTAAATCTATATCAATTAATTGGGAAAATAAACTAAAAAAGTTACAAATTAAATAGATACCAACGATTTTTGTGTAAAATCAATGTGTGAAATATTCATAACCTATAATATTAATTAAATAATTAACCGATGCGTGCAACATTTATTTGAGATGAGGAGAACTAAAGTTTTTCAATTTAAAATCATTTTTTACTCCTTATAAATTTGATGATTTTACCTTTACTCATGATAAAAACCTCTGACAATAAATTTTTGGGGAATTTTAACTCCCTGCCACTCAGAAAATAATCTTTCAAAAATTAATTTTTCACCTGCCCGAGGGTGTTTATTTATTCATTTCTAGTCATAATTGATTAATGGAAAATAACTAAAAAGTTTACCAATGAAATAAATACCAAACGATTTTGTGTAAAGTTTATGTGTAAAATATTCAAAACTATATTTAATTAATAATTAACCCGATGCATGCAACATTTTTATTTGAGTGAGGAGAAAACTAAGTTTCCATTTCAAATTTTTATTCTTTTTTTTTTTTTTTTTTTTTTTTTTTAGCTCCTTTGATAATTGATGATTTTAACTTTACTTAATGAATACAAATATCTGTCATCTGAATTTTCCACTCCCACCTACTCTCAGGAAATATCTAATCAAAAATTATTTTTACACGCCAGTGGGCGTTTTATTCTATTTTTTTCTAGTCTAATATTCAAACAATTATTTGATTAATAATAATAGATGCACGCAAATTCTATTGGGGTGGTGGTGGTGGGGGGGACAGAACTAAGTTTCCATTTCAAAAATTGTTTTTTTTTTTAATCCTTAATAAATTTGAATGAGTTTATTTACTTATGATACAAACCTCTGACACTGATTTTTTTACTCCCACCAACCCTCAGAAATATCTTTCAAAAAATTAATTTTACACCGCCCAGTGGGTGTTTTATCTTATTTTCTAGTCTATATTAATTATGGGAAAAATACTAAAAAATTTACAAATGAAATAAATACCAACGATTTTGTGTAAAGTTTATGTGTAAAATATTCAAAACTATTATTTAATTTAATAATTAAACCGATGCATGCAACATTTTATTTGAGACCGAGGGAAACTAAAGTTTCCATTTACAAAATTATTTTTTACCCTCTTTAAAATAAATTTGATGTTTTACTATACTTATGAATAACAAAAGGACTCTGACATTGACTTTTTTAACTTACCCACCAATCTCAGAAATATCTTTCAAAATTCACTCTTACTCTACCCGGAGGGTGTTTTATTTATTTTTTCTAGTCTATTTAATTATTGGAAAAATAACTAAAAATTTTACAAATGAATAATCAACGATTTTGCGTAAGTTTATTGTTGTAAAATAATTCAAAACATTATTTAATTATTTAAATTAATAGATTGCACACAAATTTTATTGGTGCTAGGGGGGACAGAACTAGATTCCATTTCAAAATTGTTTGTTTTTTTTACTCTTAATAAATTTGATGATTTTATTTACTTATGATACAAACCTTACCTGATATTGAATTTTAACTCCCTCCCACTGCAGGAAATATCTTCAATAATTTATTCTTACAACTGCCCGGAGGGTGATTTTTTTTTGCTAGTTTATATTAATCATTGGAAAATTACTAAAATTTACAAATGAATAAATACCAACGATTTTTGTGTAAAGGTTTATTGGAAATATCAAAAACAATTATTCAATACTAATTAAAACCGTGCAGCACATTTATTTGAGATGAGGAGAAACTAAGTTTCATTTCAAATTTTTTATCTTTTTTTTTTTTTTTTTTTAACTCCTTTGAAATTTGATGATTTTACTTTACTTATGATACAAACTATCTGTCACTGAATTTTCAACTCCCACTACTCTCAGGAATATTCTTTCTGATTTTTCTTAATTATTTTTTTTTTAATTAATTTTACACCGCCCAGGGGGTGTTTTATTCTATTTTTTCTAGCTAATGAATTATTGGAAAAATAAACTAAAAAGTTTACAAATTAAATAATACCAACGATTTTTGGTGTAAAAGTTTATGTATAAATATTCAAAATATATTTAATTAATAATTAATCAATGCATGCACATTTATTTGAGCGAGGAGAACTAAGTTTCCATTTCAAATTATTTCTTCCTTTAATAAATTGAATGATTTACTTACTTAAGATACAAAGACTCTGACATTGAATTTTTAAACTTACAACCAACTCTCAGGAAAATATTTTACAAAAATTAAATTTAACAAAACCGCCCGGTGGGCCGTTTTTTTTCTTTCTGTCATATTAATTATTGGAAAAATAACTAAAAAGTTTAACAATAAATAGATACCAACGATTTGGTGTAAATATTACAGGTGGTGAAATATTCATAACTATTATCTAATTAATAATTAACGATGCATGCAAAAATTTTTTTGAGATGAGGAGAACTAAGTTCAAAAATTATTTTTTACTCCTTTATTAGATTGATGATTTACTTACTATGATACAAAGAACTCTGACATTGAAATTTTAACTTACAACCACTCTCAGGAAATATTTTTAACAAAATCAATTTACCAACCGCCTGGCGGCCGTTTTTTTTTTTTTTTTTTTCGAGTCTATATTTAATTATTGGAAAAAATACGGACAATTGTAGCTAAACATTTAACAAGATCTGACTAGGATTTATTTTAATTCCCGATCCTTCTAGCCTATCGCCCCCCCCCCCCCCCCTCCCGAAACTCGCACACCACATCAACCGCCCCCTTTTGGAGTCATCAATAATTGTCTATCGATCCGCAACGCCCGCCCCCCCTCCTGGGTTGGTATTTACCTCGTCCGAGATCCACACAATTGGCCGCCAGGCCTCTGCCGACATTTGCAGGGGAGAAAGGATGGTTTGATTTGCTGAAGGGATCGTCGGTAGGGCAATTAGCTTGTCGGTGTGGGGGGGGGGGCGGGGGGAATGTTTTCCGGTGGTGTGTGGGGGTGGGGTGTGAGGAAATGACCGATGGATTGGGAATAGGTTTTGAAGGAATGGTTTGTATGCTTTTTGATTGTTTATGAGAAATTGAAAAATGTGGGGGCGGGTTTGATGGTGGGTGTAGAATAGATACATAGGTAGATAATAGAAGAGGAAGAAGAAAGAAAAGAAGGAAAGAAGATAGATAGAATAATAATAGATATGAAAAGATAGATGGATAAGATAGAAATACTGAAAGAAAAGAGTAAGACAATATTGTCATATAGAAAGAAAGAAAGAAAGGAGAAAATGCGCATAGAAAAGAAAGAAAGAAGAAGAAAAAAGAAAGAAAGAAAGAAAGAAAGATAGATAGATAGAATAGATAGATAAGTATAAAAATATAGATTAGAATAGAATAGATAGATAGAATAGAAATAAGACAATATTGTCACATAGAAGAAAGAAAGAAGAAGATAGATAGATAGATAGATATGATAGATATGAAAAGATAGATTAGATGAAAAAGATAGATATAGATAGATAGATAGATATAATGAAAGAAAGAATAAGAACAATATTGTCACATAGAAAGAGAGGAAAGGAAGAAAGAAGGATGTCATAGAAAGTGTTAGATAGATAGATATAAATAGATAGATAGATAGAAATAATGAAAAGAAAGAATAAGACAATTTATTTTCACATAGAAAGAAAGAAAGAAGATAGATAGATAGATAGATAGTAATATGAGACAGATAGATAGATAGTATAGATAGATAGAAATAATTGAAAGAAAGGATAAGACAATATTGTCACATAGAAAGAAAGAAAGAAAGAAAAGAAAGAAAGATAGATAGATAAGATAATAGAATAGATTAGATAGATGATAGATGATTGAGAAAGACAGATAGATAGATAGATAGATAGATAGATATGAAAAGACAGATAGATAGATAGATAGATATGAAAAGACAGATGATAGATAGATAGATAGATAGAAATAAATGAAAAGAAAGGATAAGACAATATTGTCACATAGAAAAAAGAAAGAAGACGAAAAGAAGATATATAGATAGATAGATAGATAGATATAAAAGACAGATAGATAGATAGATAGATAGATATGAAAGACAGATAGATACATAGATAGATAGAAATAATTGAAGAAAGGATAAGAAACAATATTGTCACACTAGAAAGAAAAGAAAGAAAGAGAAAGAAAGATAGATAGATAGATAGATATGAAAGCAGAAGATAATCGATAGATAGATGATAGATAGACATAAAAGACAGATAGATACTAGATAGATAGAAATAATGAAGAAAGGAAAGCAGTTTTGGGTCATATAGAAAGAAAGAAAGAAGAAAGAAAGAAAGAAAGAAGAAATGTGCATAGATAGATAGATAGATAGATAGATATGAAAAAATAAATAGATGCAAAGAAATAATATGAAAGAAAGTTATGACAATAATTGTTATGGTAGAAAGAAAGAAAGAAAGAAAGAAAGAAGAAAGAAAAAAAGAAAGAAGAAAGAAGAAGATACATAAGAAAATAAAGAGAGAAAGATAGAATGAAATGCAGAAAAAGAAAGAAAGAGACAGATAAAAGAAACATTTAAAAAAGGAAAAGAAAGAAAAGAAAGAAAGAAAGAAAAATGGCCATAACAGTAATAAAAAGGGGGAAGGAGGGGATACAGAAATAATAAAGAAGAAAAGATAAGAGAGAGAGAGAGAAATAAATTCATGTAGAAGAAATTCAATACAGAAAGAAGAAAGAAAGACAGAAAAAGAAGAAAGAAAGAAAGGAAGAAAATTACTCAATAAGTTATATGAGAGAAAAGAAAGAAAGAAAGAAAAGAAGTAAGACCAAAATGAAAAACAAGAATGATAGAAAGAAGAAAGAAAAAAAAGAAAGAAAATACAGAGAGAAAGGGGAAGAAATAAGAAAGAAAGAGAGTGAAGAAAGAAAGAAATTCATATACCAAATTAATTCAGAAAGAAGAAGAAGAAAGAAGAAAGAAATTAACTCTAGTGTTTCAATGAAGATGAATTCCTGGAACGAAGACTGTTCTGCATTTCACATGGCGCTTAATTACCCTTGAGCAAGGTATGAACCCAAATAATCCCTCCCAGGAATTCATTCTTCATATGAAAACTAGACAAACCATTAAATATCTCTGAAAGATAAGAACATTTTGGGCCAATTAATAAATTTCACCATAGCAACTTTATGGTCATTTTACTGGCCATCATAAAAATCACCCAAAAAATACGAACAAGACATGCTAGGACCAGCTGGATAAGTAAGAACAAACTCATAAGCCACATTCCTCAATGGACTCCTACGCAGGGACACACCAATATTGACCGACCAGCAAAGAAAAAACCAACAAAGTACCATACAAACCACAAACAGTAAAAAAAACAAAAACAAAACAAAAAAACAAGAAGCACTAAACATAGCAGTCCTATCTCTCTGTTGTATTTTCTCACCCGGAAGATGGAACTTCTGGCTGAGGGACAAAAAGGAAAGATAAAAAATATATATTTTAAAAAAAAGAGAAAGCGGAAGAGAGGGTTTCCGGTCAAGGAAGCAGGTGAAGTGAAGATAAAGAAAATAAATATATAACAAACGTCAGTTATCAGATCAATCAAAAGCTAAAAGATGCGTAGGCGTGTGGTCAATACAAAAGCAGACGAGCCGACAGCAGTCAGACGCCAGCCGTCAGCAACCACCCCTCGTGCACTCATTGTAAGCTCTGTGCCTTCACCACCACACCGAAGAAAATAAAGAAGGGTCCTCTCTTTTGTACACACGTAACTCTATTGTTATTGAAGTCCAGTAGTCGGTCGTAGCTGACTACTAACATACATCGCTTTGGGTACAGTGAAAACCCCAGTACTAACACACACGAATTTAGCGTCGTGAATTCGAAGCCAGTATATAACTTCTCCTGAAACATAAAACAACATTTCTTCCCCTCCCTACAGAGTCTAAACAATAGTATAAAAAGGCACACAAAATGCCAGGCCTGTCACTTGGTTTGAGAATCGCATAGACGAGAAATTTTCCGTAACCAAGCATCGTTGACTTAATGTCCACGCAACCCTAACTTGAATATTAAATACTCGTTGATAAACTTGCGCAGTTACTGAGAGCATTGTAACGTAATCAGTAACGTAGTTTCGATTACAGACAAACAGGCACCGAATCTCCATTATATATACTTCGAAAAAACGGCCTCTGGGCAGTGTATAAATTAATCTTTGAAAGATTTGCCTCAGGGTGTGGGAGTTAAAAATCCAATTAATAAATAAATACCAACGATCTTGTGTAAATTTCATGTGTAAAATATTCAAAATAATTATTCGATTAATAATTAATCGATGGATGCAACATTTTATTTGATGGGGACAGAACTTAGATTCAATTTCAAATTGTTTTTTTTTCCTTTAATAAATTTGATGATTTTAATTACTTATGATACAAACTCTCTGACATTGAATTTTTAACTCCCACTACTCTCAGGAAATATCTTTCAAAAATTAATTTTTATATCGCCCGGAGGTTTGTTTGTTTTTTGTTTTTTTCTAGTTTGTATTAATTATTGGGAAAATAACTAAAAAATTTACAAATAAATTGTTATATCCCGAGATGTAGGAATAACAAAATGATAATAAAAACTGTGAAATATTTTTAACATATAACAATATTTGTTTTATTTATTCTCATTGTGTAACGTAGCGGCGGCGTCACGGTACCAAATAGATATATTTGTTACGTACTTCTCTTCTGGCCGGGCTTGGTACTTCTATCATCTATTTCTATCTTGGTCTGGTCTTTCTTATCTGGGTTCCGTGTCTGGTTCTGCTGGGGACCATTTCTTATCAGAAGCCTTGTGTCATTGTTAGCTTTTAGTAATAACAACAAGACTTCGATTTACTTTTGATGTTACTTTATTCCGGATCCCCAGACCAGACAATGCGCGCGGAGAGTCACATCTTGCTAGCTTCTAACTCTGGAACTGACTAACTCTAACTGTCACTGCAACTAACTGAGTTGCTTACACCTTAAACCGGAAGGGGCTTTCTATCGCTTCCGATTCTCACGATCATCCCAGAACGCAAGGTGAGAGTGAGGTCAAGCATTGTTACTCACTCTCAAGGCCATCAGCTGTACTGATCGCCATAAGGATTTCTATACTACCTTAAAAAGTAATAGGGATCCAATTAATATGTAACAATTGACAGGGAATACAGTGGATGGTTTTGGATATAATTCAACTGTGTGTGTATCATGTGTGTGATCACACATGGTCCAGTACTTTGTCTGCCTAACTATAAGCCTTTGTCTCTCTCCTTGTTAGAGAGTATACCCTGTTTGAATAGTTAGGGGGAGATAACTCTCCCTAACATAAATACGTACTTAACTATTTTGTGTAAAATCTATATATAAAATCTCTGCGTACCTCACATAGTGTAATGGTTAGCAAGCTAAATATATATATATATGTATAATGTTTTTTGGTTTCTCTCTTTATCTATCTATCTATCTATCTATCTATCTCTTACTCTCTCTCTCTCTCTCTCTCTCTCTCTCTCTCTTTCTCTTTCTATATACATATACGTGTGTATATAAATATATATATATATATATATATATATATATATGTTTGTGTGTGTATGTGTGTGTGTGCGTTGTGTGAGCGGTCAGCGTGAATGGTTGCGGTGAGTAGTGGGCTACATATGTCTATCAGATGGAATATTTTGTACACACACACACACATATATATATATATATATGAGTTTGTGTATAATGTTTTTGGTATCTCTCTCTCTCTCTCTCTCTCAATCTATCTATCTATCTATCTATATATATCTAATGTTTTTGGTATCTATCTATCTATCTCTCTCTCTCTCTCTCTCTCTCTCTCTCTATATATATATATATATATATATATATATATATATATATGAGTTTGTGTATAATGTTTTTGGTATCTCTCTCTCTCAATCTATCTATCTATCTATCTCTACTCCTCTCTCCTCTCTACCCCTCTCTCTCTCTCTCTATCTCTCTCTTCTCTATCTATCTATCTCTCTCTCTCTCTCTCTCTCTCTCTCTCTCTCTCTATATATATAATATATATATATATATATATATATATATATAATTTATATACTGTTTCAAATTATTAAAGAAGTGACACTTTTCCCTTCTATCCCCAAACTACTGACTATCCCCAAACTACTGACTGGAATTTAATTTTAATTTTCAAACCATTGGTAGTGAGTTCGATTCTCACTGGGCACCCCATATTTCTGGCCTTGTGCCACATCTAAGCCAAGCTTAGTAAATAGTTATATAAAATATCCCAAACTATTATTTGATTAATAGATGCCCGCACCATTTTATTTGAGAGGGACAGAATTAAGTTTCCATTTCAAATTATTTTGTTATTTTTTACTCCTTTAATAACTTTGATGATTTTAGTCAACTATATCGTAAGTAACTAAAATGACCTTCTGACATTGAATTTTTAACTCGCACCACTCTCAGGAAATATCTTTCAAAAATTATTTTTATATTGCCGGAGGGTGTTTTATTTTTTTATTTTTTTTTTTTCTTAAGTAAAGGAAAGTCGACGGGGCCGCCTAAAGTCGGTATTAGCCAGTCAGCGAGGGAGTCTATCCCCTTTTCAATAGCGCTAGACCAAGGAGATTGTTTTGGCATCTGAGGTGGAGCGCCACACCTACCATCAGCTCCTTACTTTACCGCACAGATCCCTGCGCTACTCATAAGCTGAGTTGGCGAGGACCAGAATCGAACTAGGAACCATGTGGTTTCTAGCCAAACGCTCTACGGACTGAGCTAGGGTGTCTCAGAAGTCGCGCACCATGTATGAAAATCTTATTATAATGGAGATTGTGTGTTTTTCTGTCTGTAACTGAAACTATATTACTAATCGAGTCACAATTAACATATTTATTTACATCACATTCTCCATGATTTTATTTATATTTAAACCTCAATTAATAAAATTGCTTCACCTTTTTATTAGTATTGTCCATATCCACATACAAAAACATGCATTGTATATTTATATATACAAAAATGGCGGTTTGCAGTGTGAATGGGAAGGCTAATTTGCATATTGATATTAAAAATGTGATTTATTAAATGTGCTTAGTATTATTGATTTCTAATTGTTTGATGATTTTTTTAATGAATATAAGCAAAAATCTCTTTCAATGAAAATAAGTGTAATTTTTATTCTTTATTTCCTAATTTAACTAAATAGTTAAATAAGTAAAATTCAGCAATGAAAGACGGAAGTGATGGAAGAGTAAGTTTCATTTCTATTTTTTCTATTATACCCCCACTCTGTTTCAAATCTTTTTATCGGCCTTCTTTATAGGCTTTCTAATTTAATACGATATTTCATTACATTAAAACTTAAATACTTGCACCCGGAGGGTGCATATATTTGCTAGTACATATAAAAATTATAAAAAGACATATGAATATCAATTTTATTCATCATAATCATAATAGATGCTCAAATTGTTCACCCTCTCCATTGATACATGATATTTTCCACGTACCCCACTTGTACGGGTCAGGCACAAGGCCCTATTTATGTGGGACCACCCACAAGCCGAGACTCATGGAGTGGCGGGTGAAAAATTGCGTCGATCCCGTCGGCATTCCCCCTCAAGGGGGCGCCTCAGGCGCTGGGCAATAAACCCAGCCCTGCCCCTTTAAATCGAGGGGGCAGGTATTGCCTGGGGGATGGCCCCCTGGGATCGACGCCGTTAATTATATCAATGGTCCAGAGGCTGAAGCCACTGTTGACCATACATCAAGCTTGCAAAAGATGCACTTTGTACGGATGAAATTTCTGTGTCTTAAGAATACGATGTACTGATGATTTGCTAATCGTAAGCTCCTGGCTTATTTTCCTTACTGATTTCACGGAGCTTCTTAGCAACATTCGCCAAAAAACCATAGTTGATGTTGCTTCATCAGTTGCACTCTTTCGTCGACCGCATCTCTCGCGGTCAGCAACTGAGCCAGTTTCTTGGAACGTTTTATCAAACGGCAGGCAGGGTATGGTTCAATGGTTTTTCTCGCTCGGGATGAGTGCGGTTGAATTCTTCAGCTACAGAGCGCTAGCAGCCCCATCTCTTCCAAACATAAAAAACAATTTAACTCTTTCTTGCATTGTTAATTTCTCACCCATATCCAATAAAATCCTGAAAAAAAAAATTATATGGTGCGCGACTTCTGGGACACCCTGTATATATATATATATATATATATATTATATATATATATATATATACAGGGTGTCCAGTAGCCGCGCCACCATATAATTTTTTTTTATATATAAGGGAAGGAGCGAACTTTTTTGCTCCTTTAATAACTTTGATGATCTTAGTTACTTATGATACAAACCCTTTGACACTGATTTTTTTAACTCCCACGCATCTCAAGAAATATCTTTCAAAAATTAATTTTTTACACCGCCCAGTGAGCGTTTTATTCTATTTTTTCTAATCTATATCAATTATTGGAAAAATAACTAAAAAGTTTACAAATAAATAGATACCAACGATTTTGTGTAAAATCAATGTGTGAAATATTCATAACTATAATATAATTAATAATTAACCGATGCGTGCAACATTTTATTTGAGATGAGGAGAACTAAGTTTTCATTTCAAATCATTTTTTACTCCTTTATTAAATTTGATGATTTTACTTACTCATGATAAAAACCTTCTGACATTGGAATTTTAACTCCCTGCCACTCAGAAAATATCTTTCAAAAATTAATTTTTACACTGCCCGGAGGGTGTTTTATTTATTCATTTCTAGTTCATATTGATTATTGGAAAAATAACTAAAAAGTTTACAAATGAATAAATACCAACGATTTTGTGTAAAGTTTATGTGTAAAATATTCAAAACTATTATTTAATTAATAATTAACCGATGCATGCAACATTTTATTTGAGATGAGGAGAACTAAGTTTCCATTTCAAATTTTTTATCTTTTTTTTTTTTTTTTTTTTTTTTTTTTTACTCCTTTGATAAAATTTGATGATTTACTTTTACTTATGATACAAAACTATCTGTCACTGAATTTTTCCACTCCCACTACTCTCAGGAAATATCTATCAAAAATTATTTTTTACACCGCCCAGTGGGCGTTTTATTCTATTTTTTTCTAGTCTATATTCAAACAATTATTTTGATTAATAATTAATAGATGCACGCAAATTCTATTGGTGGTGGTGGTGGTGGGGGGGACAGAACTAAGTTTCCATTTCAAATTGTTTTTTTTTTTAATCCTTTAATAAATTTGATGATTTTATTTACTTATGATACAAACCCTCTGACACTGAATTTTTTTAACTCCCACCACCCTCAGGAAATATCTTTCAAAAATTAATTTTACACCGCCCAGTGGGTGTTTTATTCTATTTTTTCTAGTCTATATTAATTATTGGAAAAATAACTAAAAAATTTACAAATGAATAAATACCAACGATTTTGTGTAAAGTTTATGTGTAAAATATTCAAAACTATTTATTTAATTAATAATTAACCGATGCATGCAACATTTTATTTGAGACGAGGAGAACTAAGTTTCCATTTCAAATTATTTTTTACTCCTTTAATAAATTTGATGATTTTACTTACTTATGATACAAAGACTCTGACATTGAATTTTTAACTTACCACCACTCTCAGGAAATATCTTTCAAAAATTCACTTCTTACTCTACCGGAAGGTGTTTTATTTATCTTTTTCTAGTCTATATTAATTATTGGAAATAACTAAAATGTTTACAAATGAATAAATACCAACGATTTTGCGTAAAGTTTATGTGTAAAATATTCAAAACAATTATTTAATTATTTAATTAATAGATGCACACAAAATTTATTGGTGTAGGGGGGACAGAACTCAGATTCCATTTCAAATTGTTTGTTTTTTTACTCCTTTAATAAATTTGATGATTTTATTTACTTATGATACAAACCTTCTGATATTGAATTTTTAACTCCCTCCCACTCAGGAAATATCTTTCAATAATTTATTCTTACACTGCCCGGAGGGTGATTTTTTTTTCTAGTTTATATTAATCATTGGAAAAATTACTAAAAAGTTTACAAATGAATAAATACCAACGATTTTGTGTAAAGTTTATGTGTAAAATATTCAAAACAATTATTCAATTACGATAATTAACCGATGTAGCAACATTTATTTTTGAGATGAGAGAGAACTAAGTTTCCATTTCAAATTTTTTTATCTTTTTTTTTTTTTTTTTTTTTTACTCCTTTGATTAATTTGATGATTTTTACTTTACTATGATAACAAACTATCTGTCACTGAATTTTCAACTCCCACTACTCTTCAGGAAATATCTTTTCTTGATATTTTTCTTAATTAATTTTTTTCTTAATTAATTTTTACACCGCCCAGTGGGTGTTTTATTCTATTTTTCTAGTCTATATTAATTATTGGAAAAATAACTAAAAAGTTTACAAATAAATAGATACCAACGATTTTGTGTAAAGTTTATGTATAAAATATTCAAAATAATTATTTAATTAATAATTATCAATGATGCAAACATTTTATTGAGACGAGCGAGAGAACTAAGTCCATTTCAAATTATTTTTCTTACTCCTTTAATAAATTATGATTTTTACTTACTTAAGATACAAAGACTCTGACATTGAATTTTTAACTTACAAACCACTCTTCGGAAATATTTTTACAAAAATTAAATTTTACACCGCCCGGTGGGCGTTTTTTTTCTTTCTAGTCTATATTATTAATTATTGGAAAAAAATAACTAAAAGTTTAAATAAATAGATACCAACGATTTTGTTTGTGTAATATTAAGGTGTGAAATATTTCATAACTATTATCTAATTAATAATTAACCGATGCATTGCAAAATTTTATTTGGATGAGGAGAACTAAGTTTCAAATTATTTTTTACTCCTTTATTAGATTTGATGATTTTACTTACTTATGATACAAAGACTCTGACATTGAATTTTTAACTTACAACCACTCTCAGGAATTATTTTTACAAAAAATCAAATTTTACACCCCTGGCGGGCGTTTTTTTTTTTTTTTTTTTTTTTCGAGTCATATTAATTATTGGAAAAAATAACGGAAAATTGTAGCTAAACATTTAACAAGATCTGACTAGGATTTATTTTATTTTCCGATTCTTCTAGCCTATCGCCCCCACGCCCCGCCCCCCCTCCCGAACTCGCACACACACATCACCGCCCCCCTTTGAGTCATCAATAATTTGTTCTATCGATCGCACGCCCGCCCCCCCCTCCTGGGTTGTATTTACTCGTCCGAGATCCACACAGCACATTTGGCCGGCCAGCCATCTGCCGACATTGGCAGGGAGAAAGGATGGTTGATTTGCTGAGGGATCGTTCCAGGGTAGGGCATTAGCTTAGTCTGGTGTGGGGGGGGGGGGCGGGGAATGTTTATCCGGTGGTGTGTGGGGTGGGGTGTGAGAATGACCGATGGATGGAATATAGGGTTGAAGGATGGTTGTATGCTTTTTGATTGTTTATGAGAAAATTGAACAATGTGGGGGGTTTTGATGGTGGGTGTAGAATAGATACATAGGTAGATATAAGAGAGGAAGAAAGAGAGAAAGAAAAAGAAAAAGAAAGATAGATAGATAGAT
This sequence comes from Doryteuthis pealeii, assembly GCA_023376005.1. NCBI lineage: Eukaryota > Metazoa > Mollusca > Cephalopoda > Myopsida > Loliginidae > Doryteuthis > Doryteuthis pealeii. The sequence continues at coordinate 77,050 of JALAJA010000085.1, forward strand.
TAGATAGATAGATATGAAAAGATAGATGGATAGATAGAAATAAGAAAGAAGAGTAAGACAATATTGTCAGTATAGAAGAAAGAGAAGAAAGGAGAAAAAAGCAAGAAAGAAAGAAAGAAGAAAAAGAAAGAAAGAAATAAAGAACAAAAAAAGAAAAGAAAGAAGATAAAGATAGATAGATAGATATAGATAGATAGAATATTTAAAAATATATAGGATAGATTAGATAGATAGAGAAATAAGACAATATTGTCACAGAAGAAGAAAGAAAGAAAGAAGAAAAGATAGATAAGATAATAGATAGATTAGATAGATAGATGAAAAGATAGATAGATAGATAGATAGAAATAGATATAATGAAAGAAAATAGACCTATTGTCACATAGAAAGAAGAAAGAAAGAAAGGAGAAAGAAAAGAATGTCCATAGGGAAAGAAGTTAGAGTTAGAAGGATAGATAGATATAAAATAGAATAGAGATAGATAGAAATATGGAAAGAAAGAGCAGATAAGACAATATTTCACATAGAAGAAAGAAAAGAAAGAAAGGGAAGAAAGATAGAATAGATAGGATAGAGGATGATGAAGAAAAAAGAGATTAGAGTAAAATAGATAGATGAGAATAATTGAAAGAAAGATAAGACAATATTGTCACATCATAGAAAAGAAAAAGAAAGAAAGAAAAGAAAAGAAGATATAGGAATAGATAGATGATAGATAATAGATATAGAATAGATAGATAGAATAGATGAAAAAGACAGATAGATAGATAGATAGATTTAGATAGATATGAAAAAAGAAAAGATAGAAGAGATAGATAGATATGAAAAAGACAGATGATAAAATAGATGATAGATAGAAAATAATGTGAAAAAGAAAGGATAAGACAATATTGTCACATAGAAAAAAGAAAGAAAGAAAAGAAAGAAAGATAATATAGATAGATAGATAGATAGATATGAGAAAAGACAGATAGATAGAAGAATAGATTAGAATAGTATGAAAAGACAGATAGATACATAGATAGATAGAAATAATGAAAGAAAGGATAAGACAATATTGTCACCATAGAATAGAAAAAGAAAGAAAGAAAGAAAGAAGATAGATAGATAGATAGATATGAAAAGACAGATAGATAAATCGATAGATAGATAGATAGATAGACATGAAAAGACAGATAGATACATAGATAGATAGAAATAATGAAAGAAAGGATAAGACAGTTTTGTCATATAGAAAGAAAGAAAGAAAGAAAGAAAGAAAGAAAGAAGAAATGTGCATAGTAATAGATAGATAGATAGATAGATATGAAAAAATAAATAGATGCAAGAAATAATGAAAGAAAGTATGACATATGTTATATAGAAAGAAGAAAAAAGAAAAAAAGAAAGAAAGAAAGAAAGAAAGAAAGAAAGAAAAAGAAGAAAGATAAACATAGAAAATGAAAGGAGAAAGATAGAATGAAATTGCACGAAGAAAGAAAGAAAGAGACAGATAGAAAGAAATTACATTTAAAAAGAGAAAGAAAAAAGAAAAAAAGAAGAAAGAAAAATGCCATACAGTAATAAGGAAGGGAGGAGAAAGAGAAAGAGGATAGGAAATAATAAAGAAAGAAAGAAAAGAGAGAGAGAGAGAAATAAATTCTTGAGAAGGAATTTACATAAGAAAGAGAAAGAAAGAAAAGAAAAGAAAGAAAGAAAGAAAAAGAAAGAAAGAATAACATATAGAAAGAAAGAAGAAAGAAAGAAAGAAAGAAAGAAAGAAGTAAGACAAAAATGAAAACAAGAATGATAGAAAGAAGAAAGAAAAAAAAGAAAGAAATACAGAGAGAAAGGGGGAAGAAATAAGAAAGAAAGAGAGTGAGAAAGAAAGAAATTCATATACAAATTAATTCAGAAGAAGAAAGAAAGAAAGAAGAAAGAATTATTTAAGACTAATATCTTGATCTCCCAACACTGATAGAATTCATAAAAGAAAGAAAGAAAGAAAGAAAGAAAGAAAATTAAACAAATAACGAATAAACGAATAGAAGAAAGAAAAAAAAATTGTTAAATTAAATTATGAAAATGAATTGAAATAAAAAAGGAAATAAAAAAGTTTGTGAGGATAACAGGAAGTAAGTAAGTAAGTAAGTAAGAAGAAAGAAGAAAGAAAGAGAAAGAAAGAAAGAAAAACAGAAAAATGAAATACATAGAGAAAGAAAGAAAGAAAGAAAGGGAGAAAGAAAAAAGAAAAAAGAAAAAAAGAAAGAGAAAAGGAGAAAAAATTCATACCTGAATGACTTGATCTGGCATTAAATAACCCAAAAAGGGTTGATATGCTGTAAACCATCCCCAGGCAATTAATCAGCTATGTAACTAACATATACCCTATCCGTCTCCTAGCACCCCGGCCTCATTCAAATTTCTTATCCCACCCCTAACTAAACTAAGACCCACCCCCACCAAATTTTAAAATTCACCCCCCCCCCTGTGTTATTTTGGAATTCCTTCAGTGATAACCATGATTTTGCTCTTGTCTGATGTTGCTGCAGTAATGCAGTTGAAATAAATTATTACAATGAAGCAAATTTTAAGTTTTTTAAGGAGATTATTATATGCTGGATACCAAGTCATATAGAATGAGGGGGAATGAAAGAGCGACTCTGCAGCTAAATCGGCTCTAGATTTAATCCCTGACAAGTTCTAGATACTATATACTGACTTGAAACCTAAAATTAATAGATTCCTTCATACAAAATGGCAGCAACACTGGAATAACTGTATCCACAATAAACTCTTCCTAATCAAACCGACTTTGGGAGGCTGCAGACTAACTTAAGGAAGTCTAGAAAGGAACAAGTCATTATGTCCCGATTATGCATTGGTCATACAAAACTAACGCACTCTTATACACTCAAACAAGAACAACAACCACAATGTGAAACATGTCAAACACCCCTGACAGTTAAACA
>JALAJA010000085.1:82500-87500 GCA_023376005.1 Doryteuthis pealeii
GAAACTCAAAACAAACCACAGAGTCTTCAGATATTTATTCCTCAACTAACATATTACGCTAACAATATTAGCATAATAAGTACGTTAATGCTTCACACCTAAGCCCAAACTAAGCCCCTACAAATATAAGTATCCTATACTCCAAATACTATACAGCTCAATATTATATATATAATATATATATATATATATATATATATATATCCTGCGTTAGGGTACCTTCTGAGATTACCTAATGCATTATATGAAATTGGTGTTAGCTACTTAGTTAACAGCACTGTTAATTCTTATAGTTTTTTTTTTGCTGGAGGTCTAGGGACATATCCACTGAGAATAAAAAGAGACAACTGTATATCGGTCAAGGAATTGTTTGCAATATGAGGCAATCCCTGTGTGTGTTGTAATGTATCCGTGACGGGTAACGGAGGGCCATTTAAACGATTCAGCTCAGGTTACGCAAATCTTCCTTTTTTGCCAACCGCACCCCTCCGTGGCACCTAGGTTAATTGTCGAGGTGATCTGTTTGCGATAAGTACAGCAAATAGAGACATTATTTACTGAGATGGACTTTTCTGCAGGACGAGGACAAGAGAGCTTCGAGTGGGAGGGAGGCGTGGTCATTGCCTGTCTTGAAAACCAGCCATCGGTGCGAACGCAGACAGTGGACGCCAGTGAGAAATTCAATTAGCCCAGCACTGCCGATAGACCATATTTTTTATTTTTTATTTGTATCATATTTGATTTCATTTAGTCTGCAGAATACCCATAAAATATAGCATTATTATTTAAGGATGTATCTACGGCCTGATGTCACTCTGTAGAAGTCTAGGAGAAGGAAAACTCTGAATTCAAACCTGTTAAACTCCGTTTTATAAATTGACCTTGTGTCACATCCTGCTCGTGCGGAAGGGGTTGGTAAATATATATACGTGTATTAACATCACTTGTTTCCCTATACGTGTATTAACATCACTTTCTGTGGATGAGATATTACTACCTAGGTATGTGAATTTTTGCACCGATTTTGTGGCTTACCGTCGAGAGTTGACATGCCACCTTCATTTTTAAAACACACGAGCGTTTTATTGGAGTTCACATAGTGGCCAATGTTCGGTGCTGTCTTCTCCAGGTTATGTAGCAATGATTCGGCTTGTGCAGGTGTATTTACAAGAAGCTTCAGATCATCTGCGTCATCTGCAGTCGTAATAGTCAGTGTGGGGTATCGCCTTGCTTCTTGTCTTTTTTAGTGTTAGGCCTTTTTCTTTTATGGGATTTTTTTTACTTATGGTAGGTACAGGGTGACCTCCCCTACAAAAAAAATACAGAACCCACCCACAGATTTTGTGATAAAAGTTTTTGTGAATGCAGCAAGATTTTAAAACCCAACACTGAAAGCAATTTATCCAACAACCTCATAATTACAAAGAAAGAAGACATATTTCTCTGAATGTTTGAGATGACGCTTGATGATTAGTATTATTGACCTTGTGTCACATCCTGCTCGTGCGGAGTGGTTGGTAAATATGTATACGTGTATTAATATCATTTGTTTCCTATATGTGTATTAACATCACTTTCTGTGGTTGAGATATTACTACCTAGGTATGTCAAAATTAAACTATTGTCCTCATCTTTATTGTTATTTGTACAAGGTTTCGGCCGATATGCCCTCCGGCCTTCTTCAGGTATTTCTTGTCGGACTGGAACCTTATTTTCGGACTCTGGAACCTTCTTTTTGGACTCGGGAACCTTCTTTTCGAACTCGGGAACTTTCTTGTTGTAATCGGGAGCCATCACGGAACTTTGAACCTTATCCTTTATTCAGGCTTCGGGGGTATCCTGTTCTCATTCCGCTAACCATAGCTGAGGTAGAGGTTGTGTTAATCATTTTTCTATGGGGACAATAGTCCGAATAACGCAGATAATACTAATCATCAAGCCTCGTCTCAAACGTTCAGAGAAATAGATCTTCTTTCTTTGTAATTATAAGTTTGTCGGATAAATCGCTTTCAGTGTTGGGTGTTAAAATCTTGCTGCATTCACAAAACTTTTATCACAAAATTTGGGGTGGGTTCTGTTTTTTTTTTTTTTTTTGTCACCCTGTACCTACCATAAGTAAAAATCCCATAAAAGAAAAAGACCTAACAATAAAACAGACAAGAAAAGGCGATATCCCACACTCACTATTACGATTGCTGATTACGCAGATGATCTGACGCTTCTTGTAAATACACCTGCATAAGCCGAACTTTCAGAGAAATAGTAAATTGTTTTTGTTTTTTTGTTTATTTTTTTTTCTCCAATTTTCTCAAAAGTCTCAGGCTGGAAACTTATCAGATATAGTGCGAGTGTTTATTTAAATTAGACATTACGTCACATACTCTCAGGCATTGCGTAAGTCTATCAATGATTATCTAATTCATAGTCAAAATCATTGATACATAGAATAGAATAAGTCATATTTATCAAAGATGTCTCTACGAAAATCTGAGTTTTTATTTTGCCTCAAAACAGCCCAAGGAGAAGAAAGTTACTTGAAAAGTAACGAAACCTCACCATAAAGCGAGCGGGTGTGTCGAATGCTCCTCATTCTAGTTGCAAAGCCGATGAGAAGTTCAATTCCATGATTCTTTTGTCTTGTTTGTTTTTTATATCTTATGTAATTGATTTGGGGATCATCAGGAGAGAATGTGCACCGTTTCGGGGCCTTCCTCTCAACGGTTTTAACTGCACACCAGCCCCGCTCACTGATGTGAGGTCCCTCGGAATATATCAGATGTATCGTATAATCAAATATATACGATTGAATAAGTGCGAAAAGATGTTTTTAAACAACGCGTACTATGGAAATGTTCCGTGAATCGCGTTGCACTTTCGCGAGCAGTTGATGACATGATGTTTTACTGCGAATTGTTCCACGGGACATTTCTTTTTTTTTTCCATAACCACATCGAGCTGTTTTCTGTTATTTCTGTGAGGTGTTTTATGTACTTGGTTCTTTTGCACCCTTTGATTCCTACTTGGCCCAGAAATTGGTACAGGGAGCTTGCGATGAATCCTCTTGCAGCTCTAACAAAGACGCTATACCCTTCTTTTCCAGCTCTGTTCTAAGATCTTCGTACTTGCTGGTTTTTATACACGTGGCTTTGTTCTAATCGGCTCTCATATGATATTGATAATTCTACCATGATGATCTTAGAGTTTTGCCTCAAAACAGCCCATGTTATTAGTGGGTTTAACATCCTGAAATGTGTCTTGCATACCACTAAGAAATAAAGGTTTACATAGAATATGGTGCGGCGTATTTGCCTACCGGTTTTAAAAAAACTGGGTTTAATAAATAATTGGTGTTATTGATATCTGACATTTTTTTATTCTCCAAAGTATTAAAATCAATCCTATGAATGATTAATTCATTATTAATTAATTAATTTTCAAAATTAGGTACGACTCCAATTAAACACTTATTCTCCAAAAAATTATCGGCAAAAAGCCATTCTAAACAAACCTTGTTTACAACTTACCACATCGTCGTGTAATAAAAGTCACTAGAAGAGGAATGTTAACCTACTCTAAAACAAATCATAAAATCTAAGAAGTTCGTTTGGTGTTGGGGTTATGGGATCGGCCTGTCAGCTTGGCAGTCCGGTTTCAAATCACGCACAGGGCGGTCTTCCGATCTATAGCTCTGCTGATGAGGCCTAATAGGCCGAAATGTACATACAGAGATTGATTTTTCTCGATTTGTTTAGCCATACATTTAATAGGTATTCCCGCCTAATTCATTATTAATTAATTAATTTTCAAAATTAGGTACGACTCCAATTAAACACTTATTCTCCAAAAAATTATCGGCAAAAAGCCATTCTAAACAAACCTTGTTTACAACTTACCACATCGTCGTGTAATAAAAGTCACTAGAAGAGGAATGTTAACCTACTCTAAACAAATCATAAAATCTAAGAAGTTCGTTTGGTGTTGGGGTTATGGGATCGGCCTGTCAGCTTGGCAGTCCGGTTTCAAATCACGCACAGGGCGGTCTTCCGATCTATAGCTCTGCTGATGAGGCCTAATAGGCCGAAATGTACATACAGAGATTGATTTTTCTCGATTTGTTTAGCCATACATTTAATAGGTATTCCCGCCTAATTCATTATTAATTAATTAATTTTCAAAATTAGGTACGACTCCAATTAAACACATATATATATATATATATATGTGTGTGTGTGTGTGTGTGTGTGTGTGTGTGTGTGTGTGTGTGTGTGAAGAAAAGGAAGTGAATCCGACGGTATGTAGTATATTAAGAAAAATGAAAAAACACAGGTTTAAATGGGTTAAGTGGTGAGTTTATTGGCCGACGCTGCAGTGTTTTGATCTATTAATTAGATCATCATTTCTTATTACCTTCCATATACCAACAAATGTCCTGAAGATGATCTAATTAATAGATCGAAACACTGCAGCGTCGGCCAATAAACTCACCACTTAACCCATTTAAACCTGTGTTTTTTCATTTTTCTTAATATACTACATACCGTCGGATTCACTTCCTTTTCTTCACACACACACACACACACACACACACATATATATATATATATATATATTTGGGAATAAAAGACCTTAAATACCATGGGTATCGTGGTTATGGACCATTTCCACTCGCGAGTATGCCCACGAGCTTCTTCAGACCACTGATATCTTTTATTTAGACCTAAATAAAGATATCAGTGGCCTGAAGAAGCTCGTGGGCATACACGCGAGTGGAAAATGTCCATAACCACGATACCCATGGTATTTAAGGCCTTTTATTCCCAAATAACTTTGCTCTGTTTACAATAATTAAACATTGAGCCCTCATACGGAACCTGAACTCTACAACAAACTACTGGTAGAGAATTAGGACCCACCTAGAATCACCTTGTACCAAGAAACTTGGTACCGCACCAAAGTATATATATATATATATATATATATATATATATATATATATATAC
>JALAJA010000085.1:90000-100000 GCA_023376005.1 Doryteuthis pealeii
AGAACAACACTTTTCATATATATATATATATATGCATGTTGAATTAAACAAAAGACACATCTCCTTTTTAACAATTTTATTTGTGATTTTTTTTTCAAGTTTTCTGGCCAATTTTTTATAATTTGGGTGGAATTCGTGGATAATTACCCAAATATTAAAAAAAATTGGCCAGAAAACTTTAACAAAATCACAAATAAAATTGTTAAACAGAAGATGTGTCTTTCGTTTAATTCAACATGCATAAATGAGAAAATGCTGCCCAAATACACACACACACACACACACACATATATATATATATATATAATATATATATATATATATTATAAAGATAATCTAATGAGTCAGATGAACCTACTATTAGTTTCGCATAAAGCTCTTCAGGGCTAAAATCTGACTCTCTCTCTCTCTCTATATATATATTTGTGTGAGTGTGTGAGGTAAGTAGTCTATCTGACTACTTACCTCCATCTCTTTTCGAACCATAGTTCGCTTTATTTCAATCTATTTCTCAATCTATCTCTATCTGCTCTCTAACGTTCTCTCTCTCTCTCTCTCTCTCTCTATATATATATATATATATATATATATATATATATAATATCATTCCTCCGTTTATACATATATATATATGTGTGTGTGTCTGTCTGTCTGTCTGTCTGTCTCCTCTCTTTCTCTCTTTTACCAGCTTTAGGTCCCAAGAGTACAAATAGAAGGCATTATATTTACCCCCCCCCCTCTCTCTCTCTCTCTCTCTCTCTCTCTCTCTCTCTCTCTCTCTCTCTCTCTCTCTCTCTCTCCATTGTGAATTCACCCCAATCTATTTCTTTACCTGTCTGTCTATCTGTCTTTATCTCTCACTCATCTATCCGTGACAATAATACATCATATATCTATCTATCTGTAATCATTTCCTCTCCCCCCCCCATCTCTCTCTCTATGTGCCTCCCCCCCTCTCTCTCTATATATATATATATATATAGTTATCTTTCACCCTTTCTGTTTTTGTTTCTGTTTTTGTTTATTTTTGTTTATTTATTGACTAATGTTACCTTAAACTTGTACTACAAAGGTGAACACTAGGCCAATGAAATGAATACTAAACAATCCCCCCCCCACGACAACTAATCTAGCGTGACTATTGCCATAAGCGTTGCATGCGAAGTGCAGATAGTGCAACGGTGGGGGCGCAGTACACCTTAAAATAGTATTTTAAATTTAAACAAAAATAAACAATCAATTCTGAAAATAAACGAAATTCGTGAATTTGCTGAATTAATAAAATAAAATATCACAAAAAAAAGAAAAAAGAAAGAGTAAGAAGAAAGAAGAAAATGAAAAAGATTTATAAAAAAGAAAAAAAAGAAAAAAAGAAAAAGAAAAAGAAGAATCTGAATGAAAATGAAAAAAAGAAAGTATGAAAAATAAAATTAAATATCACAAAAAAAAGAAAAAGAAAGAGTAAGAATAAAGAAGAAAATGTAAAAGATTTATGAAGAGAGAAAATAAATGAAAAAAAAGGAAAAGAAGAATCAGAAGGAAAATGAAAAAAAGCAAAAATAAAAATAAAAGTATAAAAATAAAATAAAATATCACAAAAAAAAAGGAAAAAAGAAAGAGCAAGAATAAAGAAGAAAATGAAAAAGATTTATGAAAAAGAAAAAGAAGAAAAAGAAAAAAAAAGAAGAATCAGAATGAAAATGCTATATAAGCAACAATAAAAATATAAATATAAATAATTCGTGAATTCTTTAATAATTGGATAAGGAATTTGCTGAATTAATTTTCCTCATAACCCACCCCTTACTTCTCTTCCCCCTTTCTCTCTTACACCCAGGTGTTCCTAAAATCGTTTTAGTCAAGTATTTCCACTTGTAGATATATTGAAAGGTCGGTTTAGCTCAGTCGGTAGTGCGTTCGGCTAGGAAGCACAAGGTTCCTGGTTCAATACCAGCCCTCGCCAACTCAGCGTATGAGTAGCACAGGGATCTATGCAGTAAAGTCAGGAGCTGAAGGTAGGTGTGGCGCTCCAGATGCTAAAATAATCTCCTAGTGCTAGTGAAAAGGGGATAGACTCCCTCGCTGTGTGGCTGATACCGACATTAAGCCGCCTCAACGATTTTTTTTTAAATATATGTATTGTTGGCATATTGTCTGGGAAAGTTTTCTTTTAATATGTAGTCTTGGCGGGTTGTTTTGGAGGATATGTTGTTACCCAAGCCGCAGATTGGCCCTCTCGACACCGCCGCTATGGTCCAAAGGAAATGATAAGAACCCATGCAGTTTGGCAGAGGCAGTGTCGCAGGAGCGGTTGTGTAGCACTGAAATTCAGCGTTACACCATCTTAGAGACTCCGTCCTCCGGGTGTGTTATCGGGATTTACACTCCTGCCCTTCCTCGGGATTGTGGGTGGGCCCACATAAAAATGTCCTTGTGTCAAACCCTCATAAGTGGGATAAGAGGCAAATACCCATTAGTTGTCAAGTCCCGGAGAAGAAAACGAGTTCAAATCTGGCGCTTACCTGCTTAAATAGGCAAGACGCCTAGTGAGGAAAAAATAGAAACACGAGGGAAGACAACTCTTCCAGCCAACTAAGGGTAGATAATCCCACACTGGTATTTCCTCATCCTCATCACCGGGCAACTGAGACGTGCCTGTTGAGACTTCCAGTTTAGTTGCTTGCTAGTATATATATATATATATATATATATATATATATTCTCAACAGATATTACAAAGGTAAGAGACGGATTTTATCTTCTCTAATAACTTATAGAATAATAATATTAACTTGATGATTCAAAGGAGTCTAATAATAGATGAGAAAAACTTTCTATCAGGGACCCCACTCTCAAAAAGTGTTTTAATACTTTTGAGAAGGGTCCCTTGGAAAGGATTTTTCATTTATCCCCCTCATTTCATTCATTTTTATTTTCATCCATTCATTCATTTTACCATTCATTTTTAACTATATATATATATATATATATATATATATAATATATATATATATATATATACTAGACAAAAAGTGACCAGTTGAGTCACCCATTAAGCTCTGGGTAAATAATTGAGATTAGGGAAAAGGGAGTTAGAAAAGCGAATAAAATGAAATAAAAAACGCCCGGACGAAACCTTAAAATCATTTTGTTAGCTTTTTAAGAAAGGAAATTTAAGCTACGGGTTGCTGGCTGTGAAATTTAACATAAGAACCTATGCAGTTTGGTAACGGTTGTGTCGTAAGAGTTGCTGTGTAGCACTGAAATTCAGCGTTACTCCACATTAAGGACTTCGACTCTGGGTTTGTTATCGGAGTATATACACCCCTGCGCTTCCTCGGGATTATGTAAGCCGTTCAGAGGCGATGGCTTTATAACAGACTCTTCCTGGTCCTAGATAGGTTGACAATGTTGGAGTATTTGGGATATAGTTATTTACTAAGCTCAGCTTAGATGAGACACGAGTCCAGAAGTATGGGCACCCAATGAGAATCGAACTCACTAACAATGGTTTGCGAGTCTAGCTTGCTAACCATTACACCACACGAGGTGCCTCTAATTCCCCACCTGGATTTATAGATTAGCCAAGATCACGTAGTTTACTCTTCCAACCAATCAACAAGCCATACTGCGTGGCTGATACACTAATTAAACACTGGCACTTGCCACAGTTCACTTGTAATAATTGGGGAGGAACTTACGACCATTGACGAAGGAACTGAGGACTCTTTACCAGAAGAACCCAAGGATTCATTATCGGAAGACTCTTTACCAGGGATCCAATTCCACTGGATAAGCACTCTGGCTTATGGCCTATAGCAGCGGTCCCCAACCATTTTTGCGCCACGGACCGGTTTCATCTAAGACAATATTTTCACGGACCGGCCTTCATATGCTCCGGCCTTACATTTGCTCGATAATCGTTAATGACGTAATCTAATAATAAATCATCCACAGTGGTCTTATGTCAAATGCAAACATCAACAGACAATAAACAACCTTTTGTTCATAAATTAATAATCAACAACATCTCTGTAAACGAAAATATTTATTTTAGAACGAAAATCCTTTTTAATAAGAAATAATTATAATAAAAATCCAAGTGACAATACTGATCATTTCTATATAAAAGAGTCAACAAGTGAATCAAATAATAATAATGAGGCACAGAAGTAACTTTTCAAAATAAAACATCAACATTTAGGCTGATAATCAATAAAACAAAATACGTTCTGTGCAGCCCGGTACCGGGTCGCGACCCGGTGGTTAGAGACCGCTGGCCTACGAGATGGTAAAACACATTGTAACAGACAACCAAGAACAATTTTGGGGGTTTGGTAAGTACACCAATCTTATTACTGTCAGTGTGGATGGTCGTTGGCTCACCTTGAGCACGTTTGCTCTTTTAACAGCTGCTGGCGTTTTTTGTTTTATGCTGGTGTTTACTCACCCTTATCACCAGACAACTGACACGTACCTATTGAGACTGACAGTTTATTTGCTTGTTAGATATATATATATATATATATATATATATATATATATATATATATATATATACGTATATATATATGTATATATATATATATATATAGTCTAGGAGAGGGATAACTCTGAATTCAAAATTCCTGAGGTCAGTCGTTGATTGGGTTCGTGGCATTCCTTGATGCACCAATTCTTTCCTATCGACTGTGCCAAAAAGTGTGGAATTATACGTATATATATATACACGTATATATATATATAAATATATACGTATATATATATATATATATATATATATATATATATATATATATATATATATATATAAAACGTGACCCATTGGGTCACCCATTCAGCTCTGGGTGAATAATTTAGATTAAGGGAAAAGAAGTTAGCTCCTGTTTTTTTTGTTGTTGTTTTTTGTTTTTGTTATTTTGTGATGCTGGTGTTTACTGCCCCAGATCACCAGACAACTGAGACGTACCTGCTGACACTGCCAGTTTAGTTGCTTGTTAGTATATATATATATATATATATTATATATATATATATATATATATATATAAGAGAAAGTTTTATAATTTGCTTGAAGCATTGTGTAAATATTGGTTAGGAGGTTGATTTTGAAGGCTATCCCATGCAGGTGTAAAGAAAAAATAATAATACGGTAACAATGAGGTTGTGTGTTAACCTGTATTTAATTCTTGAATTTTCGAGATAATATCTCTTTTTCACTAGATATTGATGAATTTTACCTTTTTTCTAACACACACACATACACAAACATACACACTTATGGACAAGGTAAATATGAAAGATTTTTTTTAAATTAGAAAAAAAAATTAAGATATATATATATATATATATATATATATATATATATATATATATATATATATATGAGATTTATCCAAAACTTGGTAGTAAGGGATGATTCTATATGTAATTTCTAAGATCCACTGTACTAATATTGATGATCCAGTATGTATAAATACAGTGAATCATTAAATCACTAAAGAGAGCTCAATGTAAAATAACCTTTTAGATTATATACAGAGCAATATTTATCAATACAGTAATCCCATAATAAATTTATTTCGACAAAAATTGGGGCCCATATAAATCTAAGTTGATTTAAACCGGCTCCCCAAATTTTCGCCTCATCAGATGGGTCTCAATTCACTTATGGACAAGCATATCACAAAAAACTCCAAAGAGCTGAATATATATAAATTCAAACAAAAATAATAATAAAAAATAATTAAAAAAATTATATATATTTTTAACAGTGTGGGATTGTAACCATAGAAACAGGAAGTGAATGAAAAAAAGAGATACATCTCAAAGTTGATTTCTAGGGTGTCCAGACAGACAAAAAGGTGACATGACAGAAAAAACAGAGTAGTATATTAAGATATAAATAGACAAGTAAAATAAAAAGATTTTAAATTTAAACATTAGAGTATAATGATGTATAAAAGAAAATACTAGTTAAGATATAAATAATAAAATAGATTAATAGAAGATAATAAAATTAAAAAATAAATAATAGAAAATAAAAATCAATTAAAAATAATAATACTAATAAAAAAATAATACTCAGAAGAGTCCTGGAGACCTGAGGAGACTTGCTGTCACTCGGACTCCAGTGAAAGACCATCAGCTAACACTGATGTGAAAACTCAAAAGGAGTAATAATAATAAAAAAAATAAAATAATTAAAAAAATATTATAAAATAGATAAAAATAGATAAATTGAATTAGGTATGAATAAGTAAATAAAGAAATAAATATAATAATAATATTGATTATATAATAATAATAATAATAATAATAATAATAATAATAATAAATGATTAAATTGATTTATATTACATCGAACACGAAATATTATACATCACCATGGCCACCAAACACAAATACGCACTTTAATACGCACATACACACGTGCAATCCCGCGCTAGGATACAGTCATAACGTCACAACCAGCACGCATTTTTATGGACACGCGCATAACAACATACGCACAAGTACAAAAAAAAACCCCGCATTCACGTAAACATACAACACGAGAATACAGTTATATAAAAATACCATCATTTTCAAAAAAAAAATTCATTTAAAAAAAATGCCATAACTAGACTGCTTCAGTTCCAGTGATCTTTTGAAAAAGAGATATTATCTCGAAAATTCAAGAATTAAATACAGGTTAACACACAACACCATTGTTACCGTATTATATTTTTTTCTTTTCACCTGCATTGTGATAGCCTTTTAAATCAACCTCCTAACCAATATATATATATATATATATATATATATATATATATATATATATATACATTGCTCCACGAATAACTCTCAATTATCAATCACCCACCACAACATACCCAACTAAACAAAGAATCAGAAATTTTATCTAAATGCCAACATGAAAATAAACATTTAATATCACACTTCGATCCATATACATAACCCCCACCATCAAAATATTCTATATATACTAGCAAATATATGCACCCTCCGGGTGCAAGTATTTAAGTTTTAATGTAATAAAATATTGTATTAAATTAGAAAGGCTAATGAAACTAAATAAGAATACAGATAAAAAGATTTGAAACAGGGAGTATAATAAAAGATTTGAAACAGAGGGAGTATAATAAAAAATAGAACAACTGAAACTTATTCTTCCATCACTCTCGTCTTTCATTGTTATTTTTTTCTAATTTAAGTATTTAGTTAAAAGAGGCAGTAAAGAATAAAATGACAGTTATTTTATCTTGTTAATGGATTTCATTTAAGATTCATTGAAGAGATTTTTGCTTATATTCATTAAAATAAAACCAAACAGTTAGAAATCAATAATACTAAGCACATATTTATTAAATTCGATTTTTTAATATTAATATGCAAATTAGCCTTCCCATTCACACTGTTAACCACTACTTTGTTGTATATATAAATAGAATTGCATGTTGTCAGTACGTAGACATAGTTAACAGTATTAATAATGTAAGACAATTTTATTAATAATTGAGGTTTAGATAAAAATAAAATCATGGAGAATGTGATGTCAATAACTAAGAGAATTGTGACTTGAGTAGGAATATAGTTTCGGTTACAGACAGAAAAACACACAATCTCCATTATAATAAGATATAAAAAAAAATTATTAACCCAACCACAATAGTAAATACCGCAATAGATCCGCCAAACCGTAAGTATCTTTCCCTCTACCACATGCATACACAAGTACCCTTATAATTGTGCCGTCCTGTTGGCTGGGGCGTTAGAATGTCCCGACTGCACCTCCGCAGAGGGGCAAGACTTCCCCAATGGGGCCACCTGTTGGCTGTGGGTGGAGACCTCTGATGCTTAAGGATAGAACCCAGGTGGATGAGCAGTTCAATACTCTACTTTGGCCCTATCTTGGGCTAGACGGGCGGTCGGAAAGGCCCCCTCTGTTCAATCGGCTGGTCACATCAAGCCCTAGCACCTTATTGTCCTTATGGCAAGCCCCAACCCCTTTTTATCATATGGGTGCTAGAAGGCGGTGACTGAGGGTCTACATGTCCTGGGAATGACGTTAAACTCTATCTGATGGTGAGGTTTCAGTTTTGGAGGTTTGGGGAATGTGGAGCACCCCTTTCATCACCATTGCTCCCTGGTCTACTCTGACCCGGAGTGGTAGTACCTGTTAGGGTCCCATCTATGGGTTAAATAGAAAAATGTATTTATAGAAAAATTGTATTATCCATTAAGAATTGATTTATTTCAAAACTTTATCGGCATTAAATGACCCACTGTGGTTGTAAAGTAAAAAGTAAAGTCGACGGGGCGGCCTAAAGTCGGTATCAGCCAGACAGCGAGGGAGTTTATCCCCTTTTCAATAGCGCTAGACCAAGGAAATTGTTTTAGCATCTGAGGTGGGGCGCCTCACCTACCATCAGCACCTTGCTTGTAATTCCAAACCAAACTTTATTATTGTACATCATTCATTTTAGTCAATGAATTACGCACAATAAAATTCCATGATCATCAAAATCTCCACCCACTGTAACACACCAACTAGCCATTTATTCATCACACCGTACAATGATATCATACAAATATAATGTTCACATTGCATCAATAATACACTACATAACACGGTCATTGCATACCTCACATAATTAGTATTAACAGCGTACTAAAGATACACACTATTAATCGCACAAAACATACGTAACAAAGGATTCCAAAAACAAATATGTATATTCATACGCACACACGCGCAAGGATACGATCATAACATCACAGTCTATACGCTTTTTCATGCGCACGCGCATGAAAACATACGCACACGTAAAAAACAAAAGGGCACACCCGACATCACGTAAACACGAGAATACAGTTAAAAAACGCACACATTTAACCATTTCTTTCATTTTCAAAAGCTATTTCGTTTTATCTGAAGAATGCACTAGCATGAAACCGCTCGGTCGTAAAGATTGTTCATATGTTAATAAATAAAAGCTAAACCTTTTATTTGTTCATTTATATATATATATATATATATATATATATATATATAAATGGAAAAGGAATTGAATCCGACAATATGAGGAAAAATGAGTAAAGAAAAGAAAAGTAAATGGATAAAATGAATTTAATCGATATCACATTAATCGATATCACTTACACATGTGTTTCGGTCAGTTTATGTGTGTTTCGGTCAGTTTATATGTGTTTCGGTCAGTTTATGTGTGTTTTTTTCCCAACGAATTTTCTCATAAAAATAAATGTTCACTCTGATGAAGGTCGATTCTTGTATGTGTGCGAAATATTTTCACACACATAAACTGACCGAAACACATGTGTAAGTGATATCGATTAATGTGATATCGATTAAATTCATTTTATCCATTTACTTTTCTTTTCTTTACTCATTTTTCCTCATATATATAATATATATATATATATATATATATATATATATATATATATATATATAATTATAGATAAAAGGATATGAAAACACACACCATGCTGTTAAAATGAAAATATTTTATATCATATTCATAGCTAATATTGAACAATATTTCGATTTATGAAAATCATCTTCAGAGCTTTTTTTTAATCCGGACTCATCGAGAGAGAAGCAGAACATAATTTAAATTTAAAACGAAAAACATTGATGTTCCAAAAAGCGTACAAGTCAGGCGATCGTTTCGTCATTTTCGTTTTGAATTTAGATTATTTTCTGCTCTGTCTCTGTCTCTCTTTCTCTCTCTGTCTCTGTCTCTGTCTATCTGTCTGTCTGTCTGTCTTCTCTCTCTCTCTCTCTCTCAGGTCTGTCTGTCTGTCTCTGTCTTTCTCTCTGTCTCTGTCTCTCTCTTTCTTTCTGTCTCTGTCAGGTCTGTCTGTCTGTCTGTCACTCTCTTCTCTCTGTCAGGTCTGTCTGTCTCTGTTTCTGTCTTTCTCTATGTCTCTGTCTTCCTCGCTGTCTCTCTTCTCTCTGTCTGTCTGTCTGTCT
>JALAJA010000085.1:105000-115000 GCA_023376005.1 Doryteuthis pealeii
GTGTGTATGTGTGCGTTTGAGAAAGATATATATATATATATAGAGAGAGAGAGACAGACAGACAGACAGAGACAGAGAGAAGGAGAGAAAGAAAAGAAAATAGAAGCTATGAGTGTGAGTTGGTCTATGTATACA
The DNA here is from genome assembly GCA_023376005.1 of Doryteuthis pealeii. Lineage (NCBI taxonomy): Eukaryota > Metazoa > Mollusca > Cephalopoda > Myopsida > Loliginidae > Doryteuthis > Doryteuthis pealeii. The sequence goes on from JALAJA010000085.1 coordinate 105,136, forward strand.
AGTGAGGGTGCGAATGTGAGTATGTTTGTAATTGTGTGGGCGTATGTGTGAGAAAGAGGGAGTAAGAGAAAGAGAAGGTGTATGTAGGTGTGTGAGAGAGCGAGAGAGAGAGAGAGACAGACAGACAGACAGACAGGCAGACAGACAGACAGACAGGCAAGGAGAGAGAGAAATAGGTATGTATATGGGTAACAAGGTGCAAGCGTGTGTGCGTGGTGTTCGAAAGAAGAGAGAGAGAGAGAGAGAGGAGAGAGAGAGAGAGAGGAAGAGAGGAGTGGACGGACAGGAGAGAGATATGAAAAAAGAGGTTTGTTTTGTGGGTAGGAAAGGTGCACGCATGTTTGTGTGTGGCGAGAAGAGAGGAGAGAGATATAGAGAGAGAGAGAGAGGGAGAGAGAGACGGCATGTGTGTATGTGTGTGTGTGTGTGTGTGAGAGAGAGAGGAGATTAGGGGGAGAAGAGGGAACAAGAGAGTGTGAGAACTGCGTGTCTAGGTCTGAGTGTGATAGGTGCGCGCGAGAGGGTACGAGGAGTGTGAAGTATGTTTGGTGTGCGTGTCGGTAAGTGTGGTGTGTGTGGTACGTGAGGCGGAGAGCATGAGAGAGAGGAGGAAAATGAGAAGGTCGTGCGCACGCTAGCATGGTTGTGTGTGTGAGCAGAGAGAGAGAGAGAGAGTGAGAGAGAGAGAAGTGTATAGGTCCCATGTTATAAGCCGAGAGGGTGCGATCTGTGACGTATGTTGTGTGCGTGTGATGTGTATGTGTGTGGTGTGTGGTGAGAGAGAGAGAGAGGGAGAGAAAGAATGAGAGGAAAGGAAGAAGGTGTGTGTAAAGGTGCGCTTAGCATGTGTGCGTGTGTGTGTGTGTGTCGAGGGGTGAAAGATAGAGAAAATGAGAGAAAGAAAGGAGAGTGGGTGATTATGCGTAATAAGTGCGCGCGTGCATCGTAGTGTGTGTGTGTGGTGGTGTTGGGTGGGTGGGTACATTGAGTGTGTAAGAAGCTGCACGTTTTTGTGTGTGCGTGGTAGATGGCAGGAGAAATGTCTCGTGTGTGTGTGTGGTGTGTGTGAGCGTATGAGACATGTGTGAAACTGTGTCGTGTGTGAATATGTGTATGATATGTATCATACCTGAGTAGTGACTCGTGATCGAATGGTGTGCTGCTTGGGCGCGCGGACGTGGCAATGGTCTTGGATTTGGATACTTGTGTGGTGAGCGGCATTTATGAGTGTGAGTTGTTGTCTGAATGTGTTGTATAATTATATATACTATATATATAGTATATATATATATAGTATATATATGTTGAATTAAACAGAAGACACATCTCCTGTTTAACAAATTTATTTGTGATTTTTTTCAAGTTTTCTGTTTAAATATTTGGGTGGGAATTCGTGGATTAGTCCACCAACGTTCATGGTCCCGAGTAACTTTCGGCAGCTTTGTGGATTAGACTACATCGATTAATGATAATTTGAAAAACTCGGTAACACATCACCCCTGATGATGGCACTTCAAAGTGCCGAAAGTAACTCGGACATGAACTTTGGTGTAACTAATCGCACGAATTCCACACAATAATAAAAAGTTTGGACAGAAAAACTTTGAAAAAATCACAAATAAATTGTTCAATCAGGAGAGTATCTTTCGTTTAATTCAACATATATATATATATAGATATATATTATATATAGTATATAGTATATATATTATATATATATATATATGATGTGTGTGTGTGTGTGTGTGGTGTGTGTGTGTGTGTGTGGTGTATTTGGGCAGCATTTTTCATTATGCATGTAGAAATTAAACAAAAGACACATTCCTGTTTAACAATTTTATTTGTTGATTTTTGTTTAATTTTCAAAGTTGTTTCTAGGCCAACTTATTTATATTTGGGTGGAATTCGTGGATTACTGTGCCACCCAGAACTGTTCAATGTCCCGGAGGTAGCTGTTTCGGCACTTACGCAGTGGGCCAGATCACTGCCAGGGGTTGCATTGTGGTTCCAGTTTTTAAATTATGATTAATTGGAGTGTAGAGGCGTGGAAGGGAGAATTAGATCGGGGAAAGTGCTATAAGTGCGCATTTTAAAGGATGGTGATGTAGCTGGGATGGCATTGGGAAAGCTTAATTTTTGTTTGAGAGGATGGGTTGATGTTATTGTTTTATGATATACTAAGCTTTCTAGAATGTGTTGAGGTTGTTTTTGGGGTTTTTTGTGGACATTCGAATTAATATAATTTGGAAAAGCTGTGGAAGCAGCATCACACGCTCCGTGACGTGGATAGTGATGGCAGAACGTATCGCGAGTGGCCGAAAGGTATTCGGGACATGAACTTTGGTGTACTAAATCGCAGCGAATTCCACCCAAATATTAAAGTTGGCCAGAAAACTTGAAAAAATCACAATAAAATTGTTAAACACGCTGTGTCCTTTCTGTTTAATTCACACATCCACATATATAATATTTGGTTTAGGTACCATAATGCTTCATACTCAATCCAAAACATATCTATCAAAACCAACACACACAACACACACACATATAATACTATGTATATATAATATAAACACAACACATAAACACACATACATACATACACACACATGTACAATATATATATTGTGTGTGCATGTGTGTTTTAATATATATATATAATATATGTCTGTTATAATTAACACATTGACATACGCCCACACAGCTATATATATACTATATACATATATATATATGTGTGTGTGTATGTGTGTGTTTGTATGTGTGGTGTGCATTGTGTGTGTGTGTAATGTGTATGTGTGTGTGTGTGTTTATATATATCTTTGAATATATATATAATGTTTATATATATATATTTGTGGGTAGATATATGTGTTATAATGATATATCAGTGTATAATATGATACGTAGTGTTCAGTGTTTATATATATATATAAGTTTTAATTATTGTATATATGAATTTATATATTTGAATTAAGTTACCGGTATATTATATTTGATGTTTTAGTATATATAGTCATTGTTGTGCCTATTTGGGACGGAAGGGTTGATTATATTTACCGTAGCCACTGTCAGGTAGTACAATTGTAGCTGTTCTGTTGTAAGGATGATGTTCAATTGCACGAAAGGGATGGGAGGCAAAGATGTATTGTTAGATTTCCTCTTGTTCGCTTTTTCGTCGTGTGTGGTGTCTGCGAGCCATGTCATGCTACGTCTTATATGAGCTGAGAAGATGGTAGAAGATGCAGGAAACACGCGGCTGAATACGGACACACCAATGGGCTAATCGAATGCTATCATCATACAGGTGGGGATGCAGTCTGAATAAGCAGATATTTGGATATGGGCAGAGGACGGAATAGTAGATCATAATGGAAATAGATAGGTATGAAGATTTGATGATAGAGGTGAGGATAGATATGAAACGAAGAGAGAGTGTGTGATAGAACTAGTATGATATGAGAGCAACAGAGATTATGAGAGACGTAGAGGAGAGAGAGGCGTATGAGTATGAGATGGAATGAGATAAGAGTAATGGGAACTGATCGTACGATTAAATAAAAGAGTCAAGAAGAGGTATGATAGTAGATGTATGTATAGGAGGTAGGAGGGATAGTATGAGTTACGTAGCACTGAGGAATGAGGAGTGTAGTGAGTTAGATGTAGCATGTAGATACTGAATATAGATAAGGCTGCGATAGCGAGGTCAGATAAGTATTGGGTAATTGTTAAATGGGATTAGATAGAAGGTTATGAAGTACGATAGATAGAAGAAAAGAGAGAAGGTATGTCTATAGATGTATATTAGATAGGTGATAAGTTATGATAGGATTAAGCATAGAGTGTAGAGTTAGAGAGTATGAATATGAATGAAATGGATAGATAGAAGAGGTTATGAATAATATATATATATTATAAATATATATATATATATATATATACTATATATTATATAAAGTATTAATGTGATATTATGATTTCAACACTCATAACTTCAGTTTTCTTGGTAGTCTAATCAATCAGATGAGAAGTGTTGAGAATGTCAAAAGCCAGTCGTGAAATGGGTAAAATCAATTGTTTTAGCGTTTATATGCAGCGTTTTTTCACGCGATGGGAAATGTAAGCTAAAAAGATTAGTTTTTTTTAACTGTGGCTTGTTTTAAGCGTTAATGTGACGTGGATTGTATTCAAACGTGGATGTAATGTCATGACGTTAAATTTGTATTTAAAAAACATTATAATCAAACAAACTTGCATTGGTGTTAATGCACACGGTGTTCCAGATGAATTTTTTTTTTTTTTTTTTTTTTTTTTTAATAAATAATAAATAAATAAATAAAAAAAAAAAAGCAAAAAGAAAGGAGAGCCCTGAGAAAGGAGGCGAAAATTCAGGGATCAATTAGGGTCAGGTGGTAAATGACACAGTAAAAAATTTTTTAAATGCCTACATTCGAAACGAGTTTCACTTTCTTATTTAATAAGTTAATTGGCTTGATTTTTAAATTATGGCAAACTTTTCTTCTAGCGTTCATACTGAAATTTTTTTTTTTTTTTTTTTTTTTTAATAAATAAATAAAAAATACTTATAAAATTATATGGCAGATCAAGAAAACGGGGGCAGAACACCTACAAGTAAAATGGGAATAATTAAAAAAAGCCCAGGCATACAAGGCGGAGGCAGTTGGGGATCTTTTCTATTCTTAGAAGAAAAGTTGTGCATCTATAAAAATGCAAGCAATACTTATTAAAATAAGAGAGTGGAACTCGTTCGAAATGTAGGCCATTTAACAATTTTACCTTGTGTCACTTACCACTGACCTAATTGGAATCCCTGAATTTTTCGCTCTCCTTTTCTTTTTTTTCTTTTTTTTTTTTTTATTTAAATTTATTTATGCTTATTTATTAAAAAAAAAAAAAAAAAATTTCATCATGAACACCGGTGCATTAACACCAATGCAAGTTTAGTTTGATATAATGTTTTTTAAATACAATTTAACGTCATAACATTACACTCACGTGAATACAAATCCACGTCACATAAACGTTAATCAAGCCAGTTTAAAAAAACAATTTTTAGCTTTGCATTTCCCTCGGTGAAAAAGCTTCAAAAACGCTAAAAATTTGATTTTACCAATTTCACGACTGGTTTTGACAATCTCAACCACTTATCATCTGATGATGGATTAAAGAAACTTGAAGTTATGAGTGTGAAATCATAATAATCAAATTATTAAAATCTGCTCTGCTTTAATGTAGCATTGAGCTTTCATGCAATACTTTTCTCATTTTTTTCATTCACTATTCATTATATATTATAAATATATATATATATAATTAATATATATATATATAATTATATAATATAATATATATTATATATATATATATAAATAGTTACCTATAGAAAAGAGGAGAGGAAGAGAGATAGATAGATAGATAGATAAGTAAATAGATATACTGGATAGATATGATAAGTATAATAGATATAAATGAATAGATATGACGAGTGATGAATAGCATAGAATTAGATATTGATAGATGTAGATGATAGAGGGTTGTAATAGATCAGATAGATAGTAGTGAATAGATCAAATGGTAGAGAGAGAGGTATGAATAGATAAAAGATGATGATAGAGTAGAATAGGAAGAGGAAGAAGAGAGGGATGAGGGAGACGGGAATATGATGAGACTGGATAGATAGAATAAGGTTAATGAATAGAATAGATAAGATAGATGATATGAATAGAAATTGGATGTATAGAGAGTAGATGTGATTAGTTGAAAAGATAGATGAAATTTTCGTGATTCATGATTATGGTTACTCTCTGACATTTCATGTTTAACATATTCACTCCTCAAGCAATATCTTTCAAAAATTTATTTTAATCGCCTGGAGAGTGCCGTTTTTTTATTATTTGCTAGTAGCATAATTATTGAATGATTATTTAATATATATTCTATGCTTTCATTTATAAATGAAATAATAATGTATTCGTTTATTAAAACTTTTAAATTTGATCAACACCAGACATCATAATATGTGTATGGGGAAGGATATCTGCTATACCAAAATTACCATCATAAATGGTAAGATTTCAGGATTCTGAAAGTTATTAAACGACAATCTTCCAAGTCGTAGTCGTGCACTGTATGTGCACACCGTCTGGACCTTAACTGCGGCGCATAGAAGAAAGAGAAAACAGAAAGAGGAAAAAACTTAGATAAGAAAAAAAAGAAAGAAAGAAATGAAGAAAAGAAAAAAGAATACCAAAACAAAAGCAGAGAGAAAAAGAAAAAAAAGAAAAGAAATAGAAAAGAAAGAAAGAAAGAAAGAAAAAGAAAGAAAGAAAGAAAAAGTAAGAAATAGAAAAATATGAAACACGAAAGTTGGGACGAGCAAGAAATAAAAGAAGAAGAAAGAAAAGAAAGAAGTTGAAAAGAAGAAAGAAATGAAATGAAAAATAGCCGAAAGAATGAAAATGCGAAAAAAAAAGAAAAGAAGAAAAAGAAAGAAAGAAAAAAAGTAAAAACGAAGAAAAAGAATAGCTAAAAATAATATCTGCGAAAACCAAAAGAGGAGGAAGAAAGAAGAAAGAAAACAAAAGAGAAAGAAAGAAATGAAAAATGAAAATGAGAGCTACAAAGACCAAGAAGAAAAGAAGAAAAACAGAAAAAGAAAGAAAGACTTGGAAGAAGGAAAAAAACAAATAATGGAAAGAAAACAGAAAAAGAAAAAAGCAGAGAGAGAAGACAGAAAGAGAAGAAGAAAGAAAGATGGAGAGAAAGAAATAAAAAAATAGAAAATGTAAATAAACAAAGACATAAGGAAGAGAACGAGAATTAAATAAAGAAAGAAGGAGGGTAAAAAAGAAAGAAAGAACATAAGAAAGAATAGAAAGAAGAAAGAAAAAAGAAAAACAAAAGTTAAATAGAAAAGGAAAGTAAGCCAACGAAGTAAGAATTAGAAAAGAAAAAGAAAAACTATAATGCCGAAGAAGAGAGGAAAAAAGGAAGAAAAAGAAAGAAATGAAAGAAGAGTGAAAAAAGAAAGAGAGTAGAGAAGATAAAATAGAAAAAAGAAAAAACGAAAGACTGAAACAAAGATATAAAAACCGAAGGAGAATGAAAAAAATAGAAAGAAAGAAAATAGCAGCCCGAAGAATATTAGATCAAATAACACAAGAAACAAGAAGAAAGCACTTACCGCCACCACGAAGAAGAAGAAAAGAAAGAAAGAAGCAACAAACCACACAGAAAGAAGAGAGAAAACAAGAAAATAGAAAGAAAGAAAGAAAAAAGAAAGAAAGATAAAAACCAAGACGAAGCAAAGGAAAAGAAAACAATATTGGCCATGGCCATGTGGATAAAGTAGTTCGGTTAGACAGTTCTAAGTGACAGATTATCTCTGGTAACCCTCCGAGTTCATCCTGGGGTGGGGCAGTTTAGAAATATTATTAACCACACTGCTCCTAACAGCTATGGATAGCGATGAGAAAGGATACCCATCCTCCGGAATAAATAGGGTTAGGTTTTCAGGTTCCGAAAAAAGTCCCCCGACGTTAGAAAAAGTTCAGAGTCCGAGAAGGTTCCCCGTTCCGAAAGAATATGAAGAAGCGGAGAGCATATGGTCGAAACGTTTGTACAAGTCATGAGATGGAAATAGTCGAATATGAGATAAATACTAACAGAGAATATAGAAAGAAGAAGAGAAGGATTGAAGAATAGAAAAGAAAGAAATAGTAAGCCGAGAATTAATATTAGCGATCAATAACACCTACGGATAAAAAGAAAAAAGAAAAAAGAAAAAGAAAGAAATAATCAAAAAGGAAGATAGAATGAAAGAAAATAGAAGCCGAGAATGATTTAGAGTTCAATAACACCAATAGAGAGAAGAAAGAAAGATAAGAGAAAGAAAGAAAGATAGAAGAAAAGAAAAAGAAGAAGAGAGAAAGAAAAAAAGAAGGAAAGGGAGAAATTAAAAAATCTCAGAAACACACAAGATGGCGGTGATTGGGGAAAGAGGGAAATTCGCTCACAAATTGATTGGAATTACTACAATATAGCAAAAATCAAATGATTTTTGACCGAGTGAATTTCTTTGAAGCCCCGAAGCAATTAGATTCAACTGATTAGTTAGATTAAAGAGAGAGAGGAAAAAGAAGATAAAGATAAAGAAAGATTTAGAAGGATTTGGCAAGACAACGAAGCCGAAGATTTGAGTTTTTCCGTGGCAAAATTNTCCGAGGTAGAAGATTTAAATTAAACTAAGAATTATGTAAAACCCTTTTTAATAAATATTTATCTTAATTATTATTATATAAGCAGCTCTTGTTTATATTGAGCAACTTCTACCGCTATAATTACTGCCTTTGTAAACCATTCCAGCAAAAGCTGAAATAGTGACCATCTCACACACACACACACACAATATATATATATATTATATATATATATGTGTGTGTGTGTGTGTGTGTGTGTGTGTGTGGAAATACGATGAGGAAATTAATCCGACAATATATGAAGAAAATGTTTTCAAAAATATAACAGACACAGAATGTTACGATCAAAGGAAAAAATTTATATGTCAATACTTAAATATTTTGGTTTATGATAAACCATCATCAGGACAATGCAAAATAAATTTTGTAAGGGAGAAAAATGAAAAATGATAAGTGTATGGTCGATGTGTGAATTTACCGTTATTTTTTTATATGTACGTTTATATATGAAAGCTGATGACATGATCATTGCATGTGAAAAAACGGAAAATGAAGATCATAAAATGACGCATGTAGAACATGAATATGCCGAGATGGAATGTTAACATTGATGTGACGTGTTTATATGGATATTAATGTTTAGAAAATAAGAAAATTGTTAATTAAGAAAACGTTTAATATGTATACAGACAAAACAATACATAAGCACATATATATCCATATATACGCAGATCAATATATAACCATACACAGACATATATATATATATATATATATATATAATATATATATAATATATATATATATATACGCATGCATAAACATATCACGTTGCATTGTTATGACCGGGTTTGCAATCTTATAGCCACGGATTACTGATTTGCCTATGTATTTGGATATGTTACAGAAACCAGGTCTATAGTTAACATTATCAATGTTGCTTATAGCACTAGCTTCAAAGATTTGTCTAAGCTTTTTGTTGTGGATATATTTTTGAAAACATTTTCTTCATATATATAATATATATATATATATATTATATATATTAATATTTTGCTTGAAGGCAATTACAATGCGCACATCGCATAAATTCGATTATTATAGAAGATAATAATGACAAGTGAATTTCGCAAAGAATTACTCGGTGTGTAGAATATCGTACATACTGTTTCAACTTTATTAAGTCTCATCAGCGATTTCCCTCCGACAGAAATCGAAACCGGGACTTCAGCAGGATAGTTAGAAACTATACTGTTTCGGCCACGATACAGCACGGAGAAACTCCTGCGAAATTAACCTGTCAATGATACTGAGACGTCTCTACCATATGAGGCAAGGGGGCGCTGAGTGAACAATAACAAACAAATCCGGAGCCTTATGCTTTTCGGCGAAGGAAATAAGATTTTTTGGATGTTTGTTTATTTTTTAGAAGCATTGTTGAATAAAGTATATATATTAATATTTATGTTTTTGCTTGAAGGCAATGACAATACGCATATCGCATAAATTCGATAATTATAGAAGTTAATAATGACAAGTGAATTTCGCAAAGAATTACTCGGTGTGGAGAATATCGTACAGACTGTTTCAACTTTATTAAGTCTCATCAGCGATATATACTATATATATATATATATATATATATA
>JALAJA010000085.1:122500-147810 GCA_023376005.1 Doryteuthis pealeii
AACACACAATCTCCATTATAATAAGATATATATATATTATATATATATATATATATATATGCTAGGCAGGGATCACTCTGCGTAATAGTAGTTTTTCTTTCTTTTTTTATTTATTTATTTATTTTTTTTTTAGGAAACGATAAAGATACCGTTCCGTTTCTAAATTACCATTCAAAAGTCGATGATTACATGAACGTTCCCCGCTTCTGCGCATTGTAAACGGTTGCTGATCAAAGCTGTCACGTGACGTCCGATTAGACCAATAGAAAAACAGCAAAGACCAAAAAAAATGGCGTTGTCGTTAGTTTCGGCCTACCGAATGGACCATAAGAGAATTTACGCTCTTAACAACCGGTTCTGGGTATTGTTTTGTTTCTCTTTTTCTTTCCCTGTGTTGTCATTTAAATTGCGTTCCGTTTCATCTGACGTTCCGATTTGTTTAGTCCCTTTGTTTGTTTGTCTGTTCATTTTGTTTTTTGTCACTTTCGTTATTACTCTCTCTTTTACTATTTTCGTTTTAATTTTTTTTTTTTTATTTTTATCCAGGCCGTAAGACGATGGTTTGAATTTCACGACCACGGTATGCTTACGGTTTGCAACTTGTGGTATTTTACTAAAATCTGAGTGATAGCAAGTCCCTTCGACTCTGTAAATATTGAGTAAACTTATCCATTTTATACAACAGTAACCATTGCGCCTCCAAAGCCTCTATGCTATATATATATGTATGTATTACCAGCCCCTCCACACGAGAAAGAATGCGATACTATGTCAATTTCTTAATCGAAGTTTAATAGGTTTGAATTCAGAGTTTTCCCTCTCTTAGCCTGGTTACCTGGACATGGTTAAAAAGCCCATTCTGCACTACTATTTCCCATAAATGGAGGGAGGATATATGGATTTTTTTCTTCTCTGTGTCGTCATTTTAAATTGTGTTTCGTTTCATCTGACGTTCCGATTTGTTTAGTCCATTTGTTTGTTTGTCTGTTTGTTTTGTTTTTTTGTTTTGTTTTGTTGTTTGTCACTTTCGTTATTACTCTCTCTATATAACTATTTTCGTTTAAAAAAAAATTTTTTATTTTTTTTTTATCCACGCCGTAAGACGATGGTTTGAATTTCACGACCACGGTTGGCAACTAAATTCTGTGTGAGAGCAAGTCTCTTCGACTTGTATCCCTACCCGGTAAAATTATGTTGACTGTTCTTTGAGCCAGTTCTTCACTACATATTTTACTTATTCATCACTGGAATAATGTTTGCCTCGGGATATCGGACTTCATTTAGAAGCAAACATTATTCCAGTGACGAGGAAGTGAAATATGTAGTTAAGAAGTGGCTCAAAGAACAGTCAACATACAGGGCAGGGATACAGATTCTCATTCGAAGGTGGAACATTGCTATTGATAGAAACGGTGACTAAGTGGAAAAGTAGGGATGTGATCCACAGAGGATCAGCTTCATTTTGATGCATGATACATGTTCCTATATTGGTAATTATACCTGTCCTAAACAGAATGGCACTACTTTTAGACTCACACTCGTTGAAGTGCTTCAATGCTAGCTTTTCCCATCACTCCAGGCTTTCAATGGTAAATTCTACTAATCTAACTATTTAACTAAATTAAACTGTAAGTAATATTTATTACATTTATTGATTTAGATATAAATAAGTAAATAAACAAATAATAATAATAATATTGATATTGATAATAATAATATTAATAATTATAATAAGAAATGATTAAATTGATTTATATTACATCCAAAATGAAATATTATACATCCCCATGGCCACCAAACACAAATACGCTCTTTCATACGCACATACACACGTGGATACGGTTATTCATATGCACTCCGCGCGTGGATACAGTCATAACGTCACAGTCTACACGCATTTTCATGCACACGCGCATGACAACATACGCACACGTACAAACAAACAAAAACGCATTCACGTAAACATGCAACACAAGAATACAGTTATAAAAATACCATCATTTTTCAAAAAAAAATTTCAATTAATTAGAAATGCTATAACAAGACGACTTCAGTTCCAATGATCTTCTGAAAAAGGGATTTTATCTCGAAAATTCAAGAATAAAATACAGGTTAACACACAACACCATTGCTACCTTATAATTATTTTTTTCTTTACACCTGCATTGAGATAGACTTCAAAATTAACCCCCAAAATCTTTATTACATTTTTGTTAATGGATTTATTTTAAGATCTATAGATGGGATTTTTTGCTTATATTTATTAACGTAAAAACAAACAATAAAAATCAATAATACTAAGCAAATATTTGCCGAAATGAATTTGAAAATCAGCCTTCCCATTTAATCGATATTTTTGCCCACTCTCCGGGGTATTATCAGGCCTCAAAAGTCACCTAAAACTCCGAATTGTCCGCTTTTTTCACCATCAGTAAATTTGATTGTATATATAAATACCATTGCATGATATTACAAAGGCGAGTCAAAATATAATGTCATTTTGTTTAGAACAGGTATAATTACCAACATAGGAACATGTATCATACATCAAAATAAAGCTGGTCCTCTGTGGATTACAGACTTACTTCTCCACGTATGTGAGTCAAAAAGTAATGCCATTTTGTTAAGAACAGATAAAATTACCAATACAGGAACATGTATCATACATCAAAATGAAGTTGGTCCTCTGTGAATCACATTCCTACTTCTTCACATAGGTGAGTCAAAAAGTAATGCCATTTTGTTTATGACAGATATAATTACCAACACAGGAACATGTATCATACATCAAAATGAAGCAGATCCTCTGTGGATCACATCCCTACTTCCCCACATAGGAGAGTCAGAAAGTAATGCCATTTTGTTTATGACAGGTATAATTACCAACATAGGAACATGGATCATACATCAAAATGAAGCAGATCCTCTGTAGATCACATCCCTACTTCTCCTCATATGTTTGTCAAAAAGTAATGCCATTTTGTTTAGGACAGGTATAATTACCAACACAGGAACATGTATCATACATCAAAATAAAGCAGACCCTCTGTGGATCACATCCCTACTTCTCCACATAGTCACCATTTCTCTCTATAGTAATGTTCCGACTGCGAATGATAGCACGTATCGTCAATTTCTTAAGCGGAGTCTAACGGATTTGAATTCGGAGTTTTCCTTCTCCTAAACTGGTTACCTAGGTTACCAAGGTTAAAAAGACCAACTGGATGGAGAATAGTTGGATTAATACCTTTCACAAGAGTAACTATCACCATTCTCAATAGTATTAGCGCTTTGTGAAATTCTAACAGCCTCGTCCGGAATTTGAACTCGGGTCGACGAGTCCATTTCCTACGACTCTACCCATTACACAACGCGGTTCGATCTTGTGCACACACACACACACACACACACATATATATATATATATATATATATATATATATATATATATATATATATATATATATATATATATATATATATATGTGCAAAGATCGAACCGCGTTGTGTAATGGGTAGAGTCGTAGGAATGGACTCGTCGACCCGAAGTTCATATATATATATATATATATATATCAACCCCTCCGCACGAACAGGGTGCGACACAGGGTCAATTTCCTAAGCGGAGTTCAACAGGTTTTAATTCAGAGTTTTCCTTCTCCTAGACCAGTTTTCTACTCAAGAGCCCAGTCTGCCCTACTATTTATCCATAGCTGGAGAGAGAGTAAGATTCATATCTTTCCCAAGGGTATTAGCACTAAGTGAAATGCAATTACCACATTCAGGATTTGAACTCAGGTCGATGAGTCCATTTCCCATGACTTTAACCATTACACCACGCGCTTGTGCACATATATATTCACCAACCCCTCCGCATAAGCAGGATACGACACAAGGTCAATTTCTTAAGCGGAGTTCAACAGGTTTGAATTTAGAGTTTTCCTTCTCCTAGACCGGTTGCCTAACCAAGGGTAAAGAGCCCAGTCTGCCCTACTATTTATCCATAGCTGTAGGGAGAGTAGGATTCATACATTTCCCAAGGGTATTATCATTAAGTGAAATGCAATTACCACGTCCAGGATTTGAACTCGGGGCGACGAGTCCATTTCCCATGACTTTAACCATTACACCACGCGCTTCCTACATATATGTCCACATAAAACCTCCATTTCTTTTTGCCTTTTGCCAGTCTTTCCGCAATTAGCTTTGTTTCGTTTCTTATTTGGTCAACTCTTTGATGACTGTTTCCTAGCTCTTCCGTTACCATTATTCTGTGAATGGTTCACAGAACTGGCATTGTCTTTGCGTGGTACGTAAGTATACCACTTCAATGTTTGCCTCTTGATGGAATCGGTTAATTGTTATTCTTGTGCTCACTCTTTATATCGTCCATTTCGATGGAATTGGTGAAGAGAGACTCCCACGTCCGGGGGAGGAACGTTCTCAATGATTCCATTTTGCTGTTATTTTTCTACTTCAACCTCAGAGGTCATTCAAGCTGAGTTATTGAGACGATTGGTTCATAGTAGATACGAACCATTGATTCATTTACGAAAGGTCTCTTTGTTTATATATTTCATTTCGTTAAGACAGACAGACAGACAGATTGACAGACAGGCATAGTAGATATGCCCCTGGACTGCATTTCGAAAGATCTCTTTGTTTACATAATTCATTTCCTTAAGTCGATCATAACATGAAGAATTAAATAAGAGAGAAAATCTTAACAAACCGTCATTTGGCTATTATAAATTTATTTCGGCAGGTAACTCAATAAATGAGTCCAATTTCTTCAGACAACCATTACTTATGTAATAGATACATGGAAGACATAGATAATCCCAAATAAAATCATCCCCAACTTACCGGTCGATTGTATACTTTTACATATATATATATTGTATATACCAGCAAATATATGCACCCTCCGGGTGCAAGTATTTAAGTTTTAATGTAATAAGATATCGTATTAAATTAGAAAGGCTAATGAAACTAAATAAGAATGCAGATAAAAAGAGGGAGTATAATCGAAAAATAGAACAACTGAAACTTACTCTTCCATCACTCTCGTCTTTCATTGTTATTTTTTCTAATTTAAGTATTTAGTTAAAAGAGGAAGTAAAGAATGAAATGACAGTTATTGTTTCTTGTTAATGGATTTCATTTAAGATTCATTGAAGAGATTTTTGCTTATATTCATTAAAATAAAACCAAACAGTTAGAAATCAATAATACCAAGCACATATTTATTGAAATCAAATTTTTAATATCAATATGCAAATTAGCCTTCCCATTCACACTGTAAACCGCTATTTTGTTGTATATATAAATATAATTGCATGTTGAGTAGTATGTAGATATGGTTAACAGTATTAATAATGTAAAACAATTTTATTAATAATTGAGGTTTAAATAAAAATAAAATCATTGAGAATGTGATGTCAATAGCTAAGGGAATTGTGACTTGAGTAGTGATATAGATTCGGTTACAGACAGAAAAACACACAATCTCCATTATAATAATATATATATATATATATATATATTGTAGGAGTGGGCTTAGTTATAGACGATATGGCTGACTTCTGATTTAGGTCGGAAAATTAAAACGGAAAGTTTTTGGTGGTACCCAATAACAGTTTAACAACAGTCTATGAATTAACATTTTGCGAATTGAGTTACGGTTTAGAGGATTAAGGTTGTTTTTAATTGCGTATTGCTTAAAAAATAAACAACAAAAAAACCAAATTACTATAATTACACTCGATATATATATATATATATATATATATATATATATATATATATATAAAGATTTTTGAAGGCAATTTAAAATGCAATATGTGTTGAAAATTATATTTATTTAACTTTTTTTTTTTTTTCAAAACTAAATATTTTCGGAAAGTAACATTCCATCCTCAGAGTTATTGAAAGTACTAGATGTTTTTTTATAGTACTTATCCCACGGCGATATTTTTACTATAAATATAGCCTTACTCGGCATAGTGAAATAAAGTAAAAATTAAAAGAATTTCGAACAATCTCCACGCGCACAGGGGCAGCAGAGCCGAATTAACATCACGGAAATAGCCGATTTAACATCACGGAAGTAACCGAAAAAGAAAAATTTTTTTTCAAATATACGCCGTTGCTCTACTTCATAAAACAACAGATAATTACAATATCGCCGTAGGATAAGTACTATAAAAAAAAAAACACCTAGTATTTTCAATAACTCTGAGGATGGAATTTTACTTTCCGAAAATATTTAGTTTTGAAAAAAAACAAAAGTTAAATAAATATAATTTTCAACACATATTGCATTGTAAATTGCCTTCAAAAATCTTTATATTACACACACACACAATGCTTCAAAGATACTATAAAAAACTTTATATATATATATATATATATATATATATATATATATATATATATACGCATGTTGAATTGAACAAATTTAACAATTTCATTTGTGGTCTTTTCAAGTTTTCTGGCCAACTTTTTAATATTTGGGTGGAAATTTATAGCACCTTTCCCATTAATTTTCCTCCTTCCAGCCACCACATTAATATAATTTGAAAAAACTGGAACACACCCAAATATTAAAAAGTTGGCCAGAAAACTTAAAAAGATCACAAATAAAATTGTTAAACAGATGTGTCTAGATGTAGTCTAGTTATGGCATTTCTTTTTAAATGATTTTTTTTTTCGAAAATGATGGTAATGTTGTTATATAACTGTATTCTCGTGTTGCATGTTTAAAATAAAATTCATTTAAATAGAAATGCCATAACTAGACTGCTACAGTTCCAGTGATCTTTTGAAAAAGAGATTTTATCTCGAAAATTCAAGAATAAAATACAGGTTAACACACAACACCATTGTTGCCGTATTATTTTTTTTTTTCTTTACACCTGCATTGTGATAGCCTTCTAAATCAACCTCCTAACCAATATATACACAATGCTTCAAGCAAATGATAAAACTCTTTTATATATAATAAGATATTTTTTTGAAGGCAAAATAATGCAATTTATGTTGAAAACCTATTTATTTAAATTTTCTTTTTTTTCTCTTAATATTTTCGGAGCAAAGTCCATCTTCAGAGAGTTGAAAAGTTTCCATCTGTGTTTGTTAAAATCAACTGTGGTATGATTTCAAAAATTTCCGCAAAACACCACAGTTACACGGGATTTAACGGAATTTGACGATCTTTGCCGAACTTTTAAATCTCCATCAGATTCAACGGAATAATACCACAATTGATTTTAACAAACAGATGGAAACTTTTCAACTCTCTGAAGATGGACGTTGTCCGAAAATATTAAGAGAAAAAAAAAGGAAAAAAAGAAAATTTAAATAAATATGTTTTTCAACATAAATTGCATTATTTTGCCTTAAAAAAAATATCTTATTATATTTTATGATTAATGCTTTAAACACACTATAAAAACAAAAAAATCTTTATTTCTCTTATATATATATATCTTATTATAATGGAGATTGTGTTTTTTTCTGTCTGTAACCGAAACTATATTACTACTCAAATCACAATTCCCTTAGTTATTTACGTCATATTCTCCCTGAATTTATTTTTATTAAAACATCAATTATTAATAAAATTGTTTTACATTATCAATACTGTTGACCATGTCTACATATTAACAACATGCAATTATATTTATATATACAACAAAATAGCGGTTTACTGTGTGAACGGGAAGGCTAATTTGCATATTGATATTAAAAATGTGATTTTAATAAATATGTGCTTAGTATTATTGGTTTCTAATTGTTTGGTTTTTATCTTATTGAATATGAGCAAAAATCTCGGATATAAATCTTTAAAAAAATCCATTAACAAGAAGAAATAACTGTAATTTTATTCTTTACTTCCTATTTTAACTAAATAGTTAAATTAGGAAAATTTACCAATGAAAGACGGGAGTAATGGTAATTGATGGAAGAGTTAGTTTCAAAGTTGTTCTATTTTTCAATCATACCCCCTCTGTTTCAAATCTTTTTATCTGCATTCTTATTCAGTTTCATTAGCCTTTCTAATTTAACATATTTTATTATATTAAAACTTAAATACTTGCACCCGGAGGGTGCATATATTTGCTAGTATATATAAGAGAGAGAGAGTGAGAGGGGGGAGGGGAGAGATAATTTTACTGCATGTCAACCTTTGTTGTGCTATTTTCTGCCAAAGGCGTTTTGTTTTATTCCTTCTTGATGGCTACTCAATTTAAAAAAAATATTTTTCAGCTCAATTTTCTTTCTATTTAACCCCTAGATGGAACCCTAACAGGCACAACGAATGAGTATTGGCGATAAAGGGTTTTCCGTACTGTCCAGACTTCCAGAATTGGAAATTGCACTTTACCATCATACCCAGGACGCTAAGACCCCTAGCAACCACCTTCTAGCATATATATGATAGAAAAGTCTGGGGGTTGCCATGAGAACAACAGGGGTGGGGAGTCATATAGGTGCTTGACCGACCAATCAACCAATGCTTGGGTGGGGTATGAGTAGAAACAGAGAGCCGCTGTGGACAGTTTAAAGTAGGCAAATAGTTAAATATTACCTTTAGGCACCCCTTTTTGATCTCGATTAAGAAAGGACATGTTTTTCATTTACACCGTCAATATCAGGTTGTTGGTTAGGGTTAGGGGTAGTGGTTAGTTTTATAATTTTATTTCTTTGTTAATTCTTAACTATATATATATATATATATATATATATATATATATATATATATATATATATATATATATATTGGTTAGGAGGTTGATTTAGAAGGCTATCACAATGCAGGTGTAAAGAAAAAAAACATAATAATACGGTAACAATGGTGTTGTGTGTTAACCTGTATTTAATTCTTGAATTTTCGAGATAAAATCTCTTTTTCAAAAGATCACTGGAACTGTAGCAGTCTAGTTATGGCATTTCTTTTTAAATTAATTTTTTTTTTTTTTTGAAAATGATGGTATTTTTTTTATATAACTGTATTCTCGTGTTGCATGTTTCAAAAAAACTGTGGACAGTTTAAAGTAGGCAAATAGTTAAATATAACCTTTAGGCACCTCTTTTTGATTTCGATTAAGAAAGGACATGTTTTCCATTTACACCGTCAATATCAGATTGTTTGTTAGGGGTTACGGTTAGGGGTTAGTGTTAGGGGTAGGGGTTAGTTTTATAATTTTAAAATTCGTCTGTTAAAACAACTGGATATTGACGGTGTAAATGAAAAACATGTCCTTACTTAATCGAGATCAAAAGGGGTGCCTAAAAGTCATATGGTCCCTGAATCCTTATAATCAACTAACCATCCGTTTGCTTGGGTGTGGTATGCGTAGAAACAGATAGCTGCTGTGCGCGGTTTAAAGTAGGCAAATAGTTAAATTTTAAACGCTTGGCAAGGTTTTAGTTCTTGCGTAAAGATTGTCGTTTTGTTTATTCGTAGTGGGGTGGGGGTGAATAAATCCCGCCATAAAACAGATTATCTCAAGACAGTGTGGATTTCGTTGAACCTCGTAATTTACCCGCTCAAATGCTATTAAGGACGCAGATAAGCATAAAATAAAAAGTTAATAAAACAAAGAAACAGGGCCGATGTCCAAGTGGTATTTTAGCTTGGCATTTTAAAAATAAACACCAATGAAAAAAAAAAAAAAAAAAAAAAAAACGTTTAATCCAATACATAAACTCACATCTTTTTTTTTTAAAGTTTAAAAAATAACTTTATTCTCACTCATAAAAACAAAAGAGCTATTTCCCAAAAACAAAGATATTTCAATAAAAAAATAAAAGAATTAAACTTCCTTTCTTTTTTTATTTTTAAATATATATATATTCTTATTTTATTTTATTTTATTTATAATACTTTTACTTATTTATTCATTTATCAATTTGTTTTCAACGTCGTAATTTATGTCTGTATTTCGTATCATCTAAAAAAACAAACGAAAACGGTTCGTTTTTATCGTCACAAACACAACCTACCTTCACTGAACGGCTTAGATGACAGTCCGCCATTTTTATGCTTTTTACGCGCATGCGCAAAGCCGTCCAATAATTTGTCGACTGTCCTCACCACCTCTCCCCTCTCTGCTTTACGTCATAGGCCGCATCCGACAGTTTATTGGCAGACGAGCGAATGCTTACGTCAATAAATCCCCGTACAATAATATCAAAAGAGTGTTCTTAATCTTCCGACCGTTATCATCTTGCAACACCCTGTGTTTAAAAATGAGACTGTCTAAAGATGAAAAATTCAAAAATGTAAATCCTGATTATCTGGTGTTGCCTATCCGCCAAATTCTTATTTCTTATGCGTGTCGTCACCTACGCAAAATAATGGACCATTCGGGTTTTTATTATAAAGAAAGAAAGGAAGAAAAAGGACTTTCTACACAGAAAAATTATAATTAGAAAGAAAGGAAGAAAGAAAGAGAGTAGGGGAAGTACGCGGAATTGATAACGCTAACCTGTTTTAATCGATTATAATGAAGAGATTTTTAAAATAAAGGAAAGTGCCACCATCATCTTAAAATGCCTATAACACTTTTCCTATCAATTCTCCTACTTCGAGCCTCCACACCCATTAATATATTTTGAAAAAAAAAAAACTGGAACACGTCACCCCTGATGATGGCACTTCGAAATGCCGAAAGTACTCGGGGTATGAACTTCGGTGGACTAATCCAAGAATTCCATCCAAATATAAAAAAGTTGGCCAGAAAACTTGAAAAGATCACCAATAAAATCGTTAAACAGAAGATCTGCCTTTTGTTAAATTACGAACACACACACACACACACACACACACACACACACATATATATATATATATATATATATATAATATGTGTGTGTGTGTGTGTGTGTGTGTGTGTGTGTGTTTGGTTGAACTCGAGTGACGATTCCTGTCGTACGAGTTTCTGTTCAATCCTTTCAAGGTGTCTGGCCATCTTTTTGGTGTCAGGGTGGGAAAAAAAAGGTGACCAGACACCTTGAAAGGATTGAACAGAAACCCGTACGACAGGAATCGTCACTCGAGTTCAACTAAACATATTTAAAAGAGAAAATGCTTTCAAAATACTCTTATATATATATATATATATATATATATATATATATATATATATATGTGTGTGTGTGTGTGTGTGTGTGTATATATATATATATATATATATTTATATATATATATATATATATGTGTGTGTGTGTGTGTGTATTTGTATATTTATATATATATATATATTTATATATATAAGATTTTTGGATGTTTGTTTATTTTAGAAAGATTGTTGAATAAAGTATATATTATTATTTATATTTTTTTGCTTGAAGGCAATTACAATGCGTATATCGCATTGTAATTGCCTTCAAGAAAGATACATATATATATATATATATATATATATATATATATATATTCTTTGCTTTTAAAATAAATTCTAGAAAATATTTCTTGAGTAAACTACCTGTGTTTAATCTTGTGAAAAATTCTGCGTATGTCCCTCTCGAGCTTTATGTCTCTACAGGTCTTTGTTGAGGGTTGGGGGGGAGCGAAAAGAAGCGAGTCCAACGCCTTCTCGCAGGCTAAAAACAAATTACTATACATTTAATTAACCATTGAAATTAATTATTGAATCTATTATTGAGACAGTTGTTTGTGTTAGTATTGCAATGTATATTTTCAATTAAACTTAGTTAAGCAATACGTAATTAACAACAACCTTAATCCCCTAAAACCGTAACTAAATTTGCAAAATGTTAATTCATAGACTGTAGTTAAACTGTCATTGGGGAACACGAAAAAACTTTCCGTTTTAATTTTTCGACCTAAATCAGAAGTCAGCCCTTTTATCTATCCTTAGCAGCTGAAGTCGCAACACTCGTTATTGTCGTCATCCCACTTCTGGGTGTTGCCTTCTACTTATACACCGTTTCCTCTCATCATCCGGGCGTCTGTGCCCCACACACGGGATTTTCAACCCAATCCCAGCCGCCGGAATGCTTGCAGCTATCATCCGGACATCTGGCTCTCACACACGGGACTGTGGCATCTCGACTCCGGTGCCCGTGCCAATGTGTCGCCCTTTCGCATTCTGAAGAACCCGGGTTCGATTCTAGGTCAGTCCTACACGCCAGGCAAAGCCTAGCCCGCTTCCTTCAAGAATACGGCAAGCCTTCACACCCGCCACTCACCTCAGTTCTTTTTAGATCACCTAAGTTAAGCTAAGGTGAACCTGTTCACTTCTTAAATGGGTAGCAATGCTGCAAGAAGGGTAAAGTACGCCCGATAGTAGGTCCGATAGTACTGTTGCATAGCGCCTTCTTTATCGGCACTAAATAGGTATATGTTATATACTGGTCTTTTCACGATACCCAATCAGCATATAACGTTATATACCTTTCTTACTACTTCTTACTCTGGTCGTCTATTCTTCTGGCCAGCTTTAGTCCTGATCGTCTATCATCTATCTTGGTCTGGTATATCTTCTAAGGTCTCGTCTGGTCTTCTATTGAGGATTCCGGGTCTGGTTTCTGTTGGGGATCATTCCTTATCAGAAGCCCTGTGTCATTGTTAGTTTTTAGTAATAAACACAAGACTTCGATTTAAGTTGATGTTACTTTATTCCAAATCCCCACCCAGACAATCTGCGCAGATGAGGCTTACATGTTGCTAGCTCGGCTTCTAAGTTCTAACTGACTAACTGAGTTGCTTACTCCTTAAACCGGAAGGGGGCTTTCTATCGGGGTTCCGTTTCTCACAGTCTATCCCCAGAAAGCAAGGTCAGAGTGAGGTTAAACGCTGTCACTCACTCTCAAGGCCATCAGCTGTACTGATCGCCATAATGATTTCTACACTACCTTAAAAAGATATTAGGGATCCAATAATTATGTAACAGTACGCCTTTCAGAAAAAGCAATGCCAAGTAAGTATATATTAATTTGTTACAAAAACAATGGCCGATTGAAGTGCTCGGTTTTGAAATGTCATTTTAACATAGAATTTGTTGTTTATTTCAGGTGAATCTTTGCATATATAATAATTAATGTGTGCTCAAAAATAAAATCTAATTTATTTTCAGATAGAAAATATTTTTTAAAAAAAGGCGCCTTCAAAGATGAACATGCCTAAACATGACCTTCGCCTTCTTGTGTTGCATGAGTTCAAGCTTGGGCACAATGCCTCCGAAACTGCTGCCAATATCAACAAAGCATGGGGAGATGAATCCACAAGTGGTCGGACTGTACCAAGGTAGTTCCAGAAATTCCGCAGTGGAGATGAGAGTCTTGAAGATGAAGAAGGTAGACAACGGACTGTTAATGTTTCAACAATAAATGTATGTATTTGAAATCGGCCATTATTTTTGTACCAACCTAATAATTATTCCATGTACGTTCGAAGTTAAGTTTTAAAAACCTTTTCGCTGCCCAAGTGGGTAACCTCTTACTAACAGTATATCAAGGAACCTACGCAGAGATTAGAAAATAATTATTATAAAAACGTCTGAAATAAAAGCAAAGCGTGTGAAGCGTATTGAGTTAGTTAGAATTTGGCGGTTAGTCGAAGGGAACGGACGTCTGTTCCCAGGTAAGCCATATTCTCACTACGCGGTAAAGCTTTTGGCTTTGGGTTTAATAAATAAATTAACAAAGCCTTGCGACATCATTTGAAAATAAAGAGGTGAGCACGGACAACCGGAGCCCAGCAAAGAAGAAGCCGTATCGACCAGAAGAAAATATCAACCCAAAAGAATATGGCCAGTCGCCGAAATAATAACTAGTGCTCGATACCTAAGTAGAGCAAATGATAAAGTTAATTTTAATGAGTCAGATATATCTACTAATAGTTTTGCTTAGTAGCTCATCAGGGCATGAATCTGAGTTAGATTCTTGTCCTGATGAGCTACTAAGCAAAACTACTAGTAGGTATATCGGACTCATTAGGATTAACTTCCTATATATATATATATATATATATATACATATAGTAATGTACAGACACGTGTTTCGAGGTATCACCTCTCATCAGTGTGGTTATACCGTTTAACAGCTACCTCTGGCCGGGTTCGAGACCCGAATGAACTTTCGTTCGCCAATCCTTTTATCCGTACGGCCAATGGCAGCTGTCAAATATGGGAGAATATTTAATCGCTACATTTCTAAGCGGAAATGAATTCACTAGAGGCATCAAATTTATGTAAACAAATCCAGGCTTAGCTTTGCGCCAAATACGGTGAATTTTGCAATGAAATCCCTTCTAATAAAAGTGCTCAACCAAATTGGGAGCATATAATAAAGTAATCCACAGACACGTGTTTCGAGGTATCACCTCTCATCAGTGTGGTTATACCGTTTAACAGCTACCTCTGGCCGGGTTCGAGACCCGAATGAACTTTCGTTCGCCAATCCTCTTACCCGTACGGCCATAGGCAGCTGTCAAATATAGGAGAATATTTAATCGCTACATTTCTAGACGGAAATGAATTCACTAGAGTCCTCAAACTTATGTAAACAAAGCGAGGCTTAGCTTTGCACCAAATACGGTGAATTTTGCAATGAAATCCCTTCTAATTAAAGTGCTCAACCAAATTGGGAGCATATAATAAAGTAATCCACAGACACGTGTTTCGAGGTATCACCTCTCATCAGTGTGCTTATACCGTTTAACAGCTACCTCTGGCCGGGTTCGAGACCCGAATGAACTTTCGTTCGCCAATCCTCTTACCCGTACGGCCAGAGGCAGCTGTCAAACATAGGAGAATATTTAATCGCTACATTTCTAAACGGAAATGAATTCACTAGAGTCCTCAAACTTATGTAAACAAAGCGAGGCTATATATATATATATATATATATATGTTGTGATGTTAGTCCCAACAGTAAAAAGAAGTCAAGTCGAGATAGGGTAAAATAAGACAAGTGTATTTACAATCATGGTACATGTACGACTAGCTTGTCGTTAACGGGAACAGTCCTCCCTTTCCACTCGGTGTCTCACTATTTATAGTGAGAACCGGTGCATGTTCTCCACTGTAGGAACGGCCGGTACAACAATATATATAAGCGACAATTTATTATCGATACGGTAACTTGTTCTCTAACGATTAGTCATGGTACTGCCTATCAAATTATCCATGATGAGCTTGGCTTCCATAAAACACGAGTGCGAATATTTTTTTTTTTTAATCTAATTTTTATTTGTACTTTTCATTTAGATTTTTTTTTAAAGAGTGACCAGTGGCGAGTAGGAGTTATGAAGATGCATGCTGTCGGCCGAAACCTTATGACAAAACTCACCATAGCCCAATGGTTGACGCGCTGGTTTGAGGGCGTTTTCTCGCTTTTTTTGGATTCCTGTCAGGCTGTTCTAACGTTACGGTCGGGCACGTTTTGACCGGCGTTGACGCCATTGTTTACGTAAATTGATACCGATGACCGTAATCGAACCTTAAAAGACATCAGCCGATCTGTTCTGGTGCCTGTCACGACTTGTATCGACGCCGACACTTGTGACCTTTTCTTCGCGGCGGAGATGCACCCGTTCTGTTTCTGAGAAACGTGAGAAAAAATGGCGGGTGTTTAGTGTCCGGGGAAATGACGCACTTACACGTGCAGAGAGTTCGCCCACTAGCGACTAAAAATCAAATCTGCTCTCCCCACCTTTCCCCCCTCTCTCTCTATCTCTCTCCGTCCGTCTCTATTTCTTTCTCTCTCTCTCTCTCTCTATCTATCTATCTATCTCTATCTCTGTCACACAAACAAACACACATATACACACATACACACGGTGCTCTTTCCGTATATCTATCTATCTATCTATCTATCTATCTATCTCTATCTCAGACACACACACACATACACATGCACACACACACAACGGTCTCTCTCTCTCTCTCTCTCTCTCTCTCTCTCTCACTCCATATCTATCTATCTCTCTCTCCATTTCTATCTCTCTCTCTCTCTCTCTCTTTCTCTCCTATCTATCTATCTACTCCCTCTCCCATATCTATCTATATATCTATCTCTATCTCAGACACACACACACACATACACACGCACACACACAACGGTCTCTCTCTCTCTCTCTCTCACTCTCTCTCCCTCTCTCTCTCTCTCTCTCACTCCATATCTATCTATCTCTCTCTCTCCCCATTTCTATCTCTCTCTCTCTCCATATCTATCTATCTATCTATCTATCTCTCTCCATATCTATCTATATATCTATCTCTTCCATATCTCCATATCTCTCTATCTATCTCTATCTCTCTCTATCTCTCTCTCTCTCTCTCTCTATATATATATATATATTATATATATATAATCTATGCTCATCCTTCCTCTCTCGAAAATCTAATCACTATCCACCCACTCTTTCTATTCATTTTAACAACACACACACCACACACACACACACACTCTCTCTGTCTCTCTGTCTCTCTGTCTCTGTCTCTCTCTGTCTCTCTCTGTCTCTCTCTCTCTCTCCACATTTATCAATCGATCAATCAATTAATCAATATATACATACGCACACACACACACATATATATATGTGGGGGGGAGCACCTCATGTAGTGTAATGGTTAGCAAGCTAGATTTGCAGACCATTGTTAGTGAGTTCGATTCTCACTGGGTGCCCCATACTTTTGGCCTTGTGCCGCACCTAAGCTATGCTTAGTAAATAACTATATATATGTGGGTGGGTGGGGTGAAAATAAATTAACGAAAACGATTAATATTGTGAGAAAATAATACAATTTTATTTTACAAAATTTACATATATATATATTTATCAACCCCTCTTCACGAGCAGGATGTGACACAAGGTCAAATTCTTAAGCGGGGTTTAACGGGTTTGACTTCAGAGGTTTCCTTCTCCTAGACTGGCTACCTAGCTATGGTTAAAGAGCCCAGTATGCCCTACTATTTACCCATAGCTGGAGGGAGAATTTGATTCGTACTTTTCGCAAGGGTATTAGCGCTATGTGAATTTAAAACAGCTTCGTCCAGGAATTGAACTCGGGTCGACGAGTCCATTTCCCACGACTCTAACCATTACACCACGTGCCTCCGAAATTTACATAGATGTTGTCCCTTAAAACAGTAATTTTACTCACTGTAATTATTCACGAATAATAGCACTGTAAAAAAATTTATACAAAAATATTGTTGTTTATTCTTTTGATTTTATTACCATCAATATTAATACATTAATGGGATCAAGTAGCCAATAGACACCTCAGCTGGGAGCTATTTTAAAAAGAACACCTTTTGATTTTCACCGTACACTTCCGGTTGTGGTAAATTGGTTTGGTTTGGTTTGGTTTGGTTTGTTTTACGGCATATCGATCTCGGTGGGTCATTTAATGCCGATAAAGTTGTGAAATAAATTCATTATTAATGCATAATACAATTTTGTTTATGAACTCATGTTTTTCTATTCTACCCATAGATGGGACCATAACAGGTACTACCACTACGGATCAGAGTGGACCAGGGAGCAATGGTGAACTGGAACCTCACCATCAGATAGAGTTTAACGTCATTCCCAGGACATGTAGACCCTCAGTCACCGCCTTCTAGCACTCATATGATAAAAAGGGGTTGGGGATTGCCATAAGGGCAATAGGGTTGGGGCAATCATATAGGTGCTAGGGCTTGACGTGACCGCCCGTCTAGCCCAAGATAGGGCCAAAAGTGGAATATTGCATGTCATGAACTGCTCATCCACCTGGGCTCTATCCTTAAACATCACGGGTCGCCACCCACGGCCAGCAGTTGGCCCCATTGGGGGAGTCTTACCCCTCTGCAGAGGTACAGTCGGTGCATTTTAACGCCCCAGCCGACAGGGCCGTGGAAAATAAACTTTATAAATTGTGTGATATCATTTCCGAACAACATCCTTTTATTTGAATAAATATAAAACATTTTGTAATTAATACTATTTTCAGTTAAATAAACATATCTCCATTTCTCTTCTGATTAAATAAAAATTATTTTAATATAAAAATGTGTCTTTAATATAAAAATGTGTCTTTCGTTTAAAGTTTTATAATTTTAAAAAAATCCTATTGAATTGCGACAGATGATCGCTATGGCAGGCTCCAGCGGAACCAAAAGAGACGCCTTTCGTAATACCGTGGCGACACCGGTCGCGGTTCCGGCTTAGAGGCTTTCAGTCGTTATCGCGCGGAGGCAGCTTGGCACCGCCGCTCGTTTGAGCGAGCACGCGAACCGTTGCTCCGATCCCGCGGTTCCTCTCGTACTGGACGGGATAGCCGTGGCCACGGTCGACGTAACACACGTGCCGATCGGTAGGATAAAACTAACCTGTCTCACGACGGTCTAATCCCAGCTCACGTTCCCTGTCAGTTGGTGAACAACATGAAATAACTAAATGTTTTTTAACAAAATCGAAAACTATTTTAATATAAATGTGTGCCTTTGGTTTGTAAATATAGATAAACAAACTTTAAAAAAATATTTCAGTGAAATTCTAATGCAAAAACAAAAATCGTCTGTTGTTTGTGAACAAACAACCTGTGGTTTACGGTAAAAACAAAAGGTGTTCTTTTCTAAACAGCTCCCATCTGGGGTGACTATGGGATACCTGGTCCCATTAATGCACCACTATTAATTAATAATGCACAACGACAATCGACCCCCTTCGCAAATGTCTCTGTGTTTGGTTAAGTCCGTGAAATGCAATGCTTTTTATACGTAATCTAATGATATTATCTCTTGCGAGCTCTTCTGCATTAGTTGGAGGGTGTTACTCCTCTGCAGATTGCAGTCGGTGTATTCACATACACATACCGTCAGATTTCAAGGTATGACGTGAATTCACTGCGGCTAGATGTTGTAATTTTTTTAAAAGCTGGGATCAACACGTCACCGATTTTTCATCAGTCAGAGGTTTTAACTCCCGGGCTAGAAAGAAGCGAATAAATACTTATACATACATATATATATATGTATATATATATATATATATATATATATATATATATAAGATTTTGGATGTTTGTTTTATAGAAGCATTGTTGATAAATTATTATTTTATATTTTGCTTGAAGGCAATCATAAATGCATGTATCGCATAAAATTCGATAATTATAGAAAATAATCTTGACAAGTAAATCCCGCAAAGGATGGCTCGCTATGCAGAACACCGTACAGACTGTTTCGACTTTATTAAGTCTCTTCAGCGATGTATACTAACGACTCCCCTCCGACAGGAATCGAAACCGGGACTTCACAGACATAGTCAGAGACCATATCCGTTCGGCCGCCGGTACATAGCGAACAATCCCTGCGAAATTAACCTTGTCAATGATACTATTACACGCCCCTGCCATAGTAGGTAAGTGGACGTTTATTTAGTAAACAAACCCGGCCGTAAGCTCTTCGGCGAAGTATAGTATACATCGCTGAAGAGACTTAATAAAGTCGAAACAGTCTGTACGGTGTTCTGCATAGCGAGCCATCCTTTGCGGGATTTACTTGTCAAGATTATTTTCTATAATTATCGAATTTTATGCGATACATGCATTTATAATTGCCTTCAAGCAAAATATAAAATAATATATATATATATATATATATATATATATATACAACCTACAAGTTATGATCGACGCGGTAGCTTGTTCTCAACTGATTAGTCATGGTCCTGCCTATCAAATTATCCATGATGAGCTCGGCTTCCATAAAACACAGATGCAAATGTCTCCGTGTTTGGATAAGTCCGTGAAATGTAATGCTTTTTATACATAATCTAATGATTATGTAATGCGGACAAAGTTGTGAAATAAATGAATTCTTAATACCTAATACATAATAAACTCATGTTTTTTCTATTCTACCCATAGATGGGACCCTAACAGGTACTACCACTCCGGGTCAGAGTGGACCAGAGAGCAATGGTGATAAATGGGGTGCTCCACATTCCCCAAACCTCCAAAACCCGAACCTCACTATCAGATAGAGTTTCACGTCATTCCCAGGACATGTAGACCCACAGCCACCGCCTTCTAGAACCCATATGATAAAAAGGGTTTGGTGCTTGCCATAAGGGCAATAGGGTTGGGAAAATCATATAGGTGCTAGGGCTTGACGTGACCAGCCGATTGATCGGAGGGGGCCTCTCCGACCGCCCGTCTAGCCCAAGATAGAGCCAATGTGCCGAAACATTGTGTATAAAACAATAAATATGAGCATAACAGTCCGAAAAATCTAAATAATACAAATTATTAAGCCCCATCCAAAAAATTCTTACAAAAATGAAATATCTAAATATTGTTTTTGTTGTTGTTATCATAGTATACACGTATAAGGAAGGCATGAACTGCTATAAAATTATCGTTCATATGGAAATAAATTACGTCTTTTCTTTAATCTTGAAAAATCATAAAATTCTACGTCGTCTAAAATAGATTCTAATTAGATGGGGTAATAATTAGATGTTGTTTTTTAGTTCTTCTTGTTTTTTGTTTTTTTAATCTATTTATATTTTTTGTCAAAAATGATTAAAATATTATTTTTATCAACTCTTTAGATTACAAAATGCGTACTATTTGAACACTGGTTGATTTCATTTCGCAATGTTTTTATTAAGATGCATTAGATATGGCAATAGTTACCATACCCTAACAGTTACTACCACTCCTGGTCAGAGTGGACCAGGGTGCAATGGTAATGAAGGGGTGCTCCACATTCCCCAAACCTCCAAAACTGATACTTCACCATCCGATAGGCATGAACTGCTATAAAATTATCGTTCATATGGAAATAAATTACGTCTTTTCTTTAATCTTGAAAAATTATGAAATTCTGCGTCGTCTAAAATAGATTCTAATTAGATGGGGTAATAGTTAGATGTTGTTTTTTTTTTTTAGTTCTTCTTGTTTTTTTTTTGTATTTGCTTTTTGTTTCATCTATTTATATTGTTGGTCAAATAGTTAGTTGTATTATTTGTTATTGATGTTTTTTTATTCTGTTTTATTCATTTATTCATATTTTTTGTCAAAAATAATTAAAATATTATTTTTATCGACTCTTTAGAGTATAAAATGTGTACTATTTGAACATTGGTTGATTTTATTTCTCAATGTTTTTATTAAGATGCATTAAATGTGATAATAGTTAGCTGTTTTTTGTGCTGTTGATGATACTGGATTTGGGGTTTTGTTTTGGTGGGGGAGGATTTTCTTATTTTTTTCTCAAAAATAGTTTTTTGTTATATTTTATTATATAAAAAGCAGTTAACTATTACCACATCTAATGCATCTTAATAAAAACATTGCGAAATGAAATCAACCAATGTTAAAATAGTACACATTTTGTAATCTAAAGAGTCATTTATTTCCACTAGCAAATATATGCACCCTCCGGGTGCAAGTATTTAAGTTTTAATGTAATGAAATATTATATTAAATTAGAAAGGCTAATGAAACTAAATAAGAATGCAGATAAAAAGATTTGAAACAGAGGGGGATATAATCGAAAAATAGAACAACTGAAATTTACTCTTCCATCACTCTCGTCTTTCATTGTTATTTTTTCTAATTTAAGTATTTAGTTAAAAGAGGAAGTAAATAATAACATTACAGTTATTTTTTCTTGTTAATGGATTTCATTTAAGATTCATTGAAGAGATTTTTGCTTATATTCATTAAAATAAAACCAAACAATTAGAAACCAATAATACTAAGCACGTATTTATTAAAATTACATTTTTAATATCAATATGCAAATTAGCCTTCCCGTTCACACTGTAAATCGCTATTTTGTTGTATATATAAATACAATTGCATGTTGTTAGCATGTAGATATGGTAAACAGTATTAATAATATGAAATAATTTTATTAATAATTGAGGTTAAAATAAGGATAAATTCATGTTGAATGTGACGTCAATAACTAAGGGAAATGTGACTTGAGTAGTGATTTAGTTTCGGTTACAGACAGAAAAACACACAATCTCCATTATAATAAGATATGAACGATAATTTTATAGCAGTTCATGCCTTCCTTATACGTGTATACTATGACAACAACAACAAAAAATAAAATATAACAAAAAAAAAAAGATTATTTTTGAGAAAAAAATAGAAGAACCTCCCTCTCCACCCCCACCCCCCACAAAAAAACACCCATCATCATCAACAACAAAAAGCAGTTAACTATTACCACATCCAATGCATCTTAATAAAAACATTAAGAAATAAAATCAACCAATGTTAAAATAGTACACATTTTGTAATCTAAAGAGTCGATAAAAATAACATTTTAATTATTTTTATTTTTTGTCAAAAATAATTAAGATATTATTTTTATCAACTCTTCAGATTACAAAATGTGTATTATTTGAACATTGGTTGATTTCATTTCTCAATGCTTTTATTAAGAGCATTGTACTATTTTTGTACTACTTTTCACCTTCTGTTGTTAATGAGTTGTTGGTGATGTAACTCACGTCGTCATCTTATTTTTCTGACCTTTTGATTGTATCATGTTTTGTAATAGTCAATCTATTTCTGTCGTTTTACTGAAGCGTGTTGTATTGTACGAATCTAGGAGAAACCACTCCACAAAAAGGCAGTTGTACGGCCACTTACCCCTATCACAAAAAACATTCAAATAAGACGAACAAAGACATACTGGATAATGTTGTAGGAAGTAAGGACAAACGTATAAGTGACATTCTTCTGTGAACAACTACAGATGGACACACCAGTATAAGCCTACCATCAAAATATTACATATTAATAGCTAAGTACGGACAGTGGATGCCGTGCTGAGGACTCGATGATGATGATGATGATGATGATGATGATGAAGTCTTTTACTTTCTTTCCTGTTTTCTTCTCCCTTTTTCGATGTTAATTCATGTATGATTTTTTATATTAAGTCTCCTTCACTGGTGACCTGTGATGCTTAAGGGCGGAACCCTGGTGACTGAGCAGTCCATAACATGTAACGCTACACATTGGCCCTTACTTAGGCTAGACGAGCGGTCGCAGAGGCTCACTCTGATCAATCGGCTGTTCATATCAATCCCTAGCTCCCATATAATTGTCCCAACCTTATTGCACTTATGGTAAGCACTAAGTCTTTTCATTATATATATATTTACCAACCCCTCCACACGAGCAGGATGCGACACAATGTCAATTTCTTAAGCGGAGTTCAGCAGGTTTGAATTCAGAGTTTTCCTTCTCCTAGACAGGTTGACTAACCAAGGTTAAAGAGCCCAGTCTACACTACTATTTATCCATAGCTGGAGGGAGAGTAGGATTCGTACCTTTCCCAAGGATATTAGCGCTAAGTGAAATGCAATTACCATATAAAGGATTTGAACTCGGGGCGACGAGTCCATTTCCCATGACCTTAACCATTACACCACGCGCTTCCTTATATATGTGCTAGAAGGCGATGATTGAGGGTATTTATATCCTGGGTATTAGGTTAATTTGTATTTTATGGTATATGTTGGGTATTAAATACGAATATTTTATGCATAGACGTTAGGGAATTGCATTCATTATTATTTATAAGGATTTACTGCATTGAATTTGGAACATAAAGACAGATATTATCATGCAGCAAAATTACTGGTTGACGACTTTGTTAGGATTCTTGTCGCCATTTTAGGCATTCAATACTACTACCACTCCGGGTCAGAGTGGACCAGGGAGCAATGGGGATGAAGGGGTGCTCCACATTCCCCAAACCTCCAGAACTGGAACCTCACCATCAGATAGAGTTTAACGTCATTCCCAGGACATAAAGACCCTCAGCCACCGCCTTCTAGCACATATGATAAGAAGGATTGGGGCTTGCCATAAGGGTAATAGGGTTAGGAAAACCATATAGGTGCTAGGGCTCGACGTGACCAGCCGATTGATCGGAGGGGGCCTCTCCGATCGCTCGTCTAGCCTAAGTAAGGGCCAAAGTGGGGTATTGCAAGTCATGAACTGCTCATCCACCTGGGTTCTATCCTTAAGCATCACGGGTCGCCACCCACGGCCAACAGGTGGCCCCATTGGGGAAGTTTTACCCCTCTGCAGAGGTGCAGTCGGTGCATTCTAACGCCCCAGCCGACAGGGCAGAATTCCTTGAAATGATCACTTTATTCGGTCGCATTCTAATATACGCGTCATTCTCAGGACATGAAGACCCTCAGCCAGCGCCTTCTAGCACATATGATAAGAAGGATTGGGGCGTGCCATAAGAGCAATAGGGTTGGGGCAATCATATAGGTACTATAGGTAAATCTAATGGTAGAAAAAGGGTGTAGTCTCAGTTGTAGAATGTTAGAGTGTGAGACAAAAGTTGATACTCAAGTTTTCTTAACAGTTTTATTTTTGCTCATAATTGCGTGGGTGTTGGCCGGGTTAGCTCAGTCAGTAGAGCATTCGGCTAGAAACCCCAAGGTTCCTAGTTCGATATTCTGTGTTTTAAATATTGAAATTGCTAAATCTTCTAACCAATTTTTAGGCTAAATTTTGCAAAAATTATGATTTTTTTTGTGCATTTTAGCAGACAATCTTTGATGCTATTTTCTTAAACAATTGTGCAAATGAGATATGTAGATTTTGGGTCGGGTTAGCTCAGTCGGTGGAGTGTTCGGCTAGAAACCATAAGGCTTCTAGTTCGATACCGGCATATGTTCGTATTAAATACGAATATTTTATGCCTAGACGTTAGGGAATTACATTCATTATTATTTATAAGGATTTACTGCATTGAATTTGGAACATAAAGACATATTATCATGCGACAGAATTACTGGTTGACGACTTTGTTACGATTCTTGTCGCCATTTTAGACATTCAAGTCTACTATAGGTAAATCTAATTGTAGAAAAAGGGTGTAGTCTCAGTTGTAGAATGTTGTATTCCTTGATTTCCTAGGTAGAACAAGAGTGTACTTGTAGCAGTTGTGGAATTGTCCTCTTATGATTTTTTTTTTTTGGGGGGGGCACAATGTCGTATCGAATACGAATATTCTATGCCTAGAGGTTAATCTAATGGTAGAAAAAGGGTGTAGTCTCAGTTGTAGAATGTTGTATTCCTTGATTTCCTAGGTAGAACAAGAGTGTACTTGTAGCAGTTGTGGAATTGTTCTTATGATTTTTTTTTTGGGGGGGGGCACAACCATGGGTTTCGTTAGTCGGGAAAATTTTACGGAACGAATACGAATATATTCTATTGCCTAGAGGTGTTAATCTAATGGTAGAAAAAGGGTGTTAAGTCTCAGTTTGTAGAAGATGTTTGGTATAT
>JALAJA010000085.1:147910-155410 GCA_023376005.1 Doryteuthis pealeii
CTGTACAGTCTAGTTATGGCATTTCTTTTTAAATTAATTTTTTTTTTTTGAAAATGTTGGTATTTTTTTATATAACTGTATTCTCGTGTTGCATGTTTCAAAAAAACTGTGGACAGTTTAAAGTAGGCAAATAGTTAAATATAACCTTTAGGCACCCCTTTTTGATCTCGATTAAGAAAGGACATGTTTTTCATTTACACCGTCAATATCAGGTTGTTTGTTAGGGGTTACGGTTAGGGGTTAGTGTTAGGGGTAGGGGTTAGTTTTATAATTTTAAAATTCGTCTGTTAAAACAACCGGATATTGACGGTGTAAAGGAAAAACATGTCCTTACTTAATCGAGATCACAAGGGGTGCCTAAAAGTCATATGGTCCCTGAATCCTTATAATCAACTAACCATCCGTTTGCTTGGGTGTGGTATGCGTAGAAACAGATGGCTGCTGTGCGCGGTTTAAAGTAGGCAAATAGTTAAATTTTAAACGCTTGGCAAGGTTTTAGTTCTTGCGTAAAGATTGTCGTTTTGTTTATTCGTAGTGGGGTGGGGGTGAATAAATCCCGCCATAAAACAGATTATCTCAAGACAGTATGGATTTCGTCGATCCTCGTAATTTACCCGCTCAAATGCTATTAAGGACGCAGATAAGCATAAAATAAAAAGTTAATAAAACAAAGAAACAGGGCCGATGTCCAAGTGGTATTTTAGCTTGGCATTTTAAAAATAAACACCAATGAAAAAAAAAAAAACAAAAAAAAACAAAGAAACGTTTAATCCAATACATAAACTCCCATCTTTTTTTTTTAAGTTTTAAAAAAATAACTTTATTCTCACTCATAAAAACAAAAGAGCTATTTCCAAAAAACAAAGATATTTCAAAAAAAAAAATAAAAGAATTAAACTTCCTTTCTTTTTTTATTTTTAAATGCATATATTCTTATTTTATTTTATTTATAATACTTTTACTTATTTTTTCATTTATCCATTTGTTTTCAACGTCGTAATTTATGTCTGCATTTCGTATCATCTAAAAAAACAAACGAAAACGGTTCGTTTTTATCGTCACAAACACAACCTACCTTCACTCAACGGCTTAGATGACAGTCCGCCATTTTTATGCTTTTTACGCATGCGCAAAGCCGTCCAATAATTTGTCGACTGTCCTCACCTCTACCCTCTCTGCTTTACGTCATAGGCCGCATCCGACAGTTTATTGGCAGACGAGCGAATGCTTACGTCAATAAATCCCCGTACAATAATATCAAAAGAGTGTTCCTTAATCTTCCGACCGTTATCATCTTGCAACACCCTGTGTTTAAAAATGAGACTGTCTAAAGATGAAAAATTCAAAAATGTAAATCCTGATTATCTGGTGTTGCCTATCCACCAAATTCTTATTTCTTATGCGTGTCGTCACCTACGCAAAATAATGGACCATTCGGGTTTTTTATTATAAAGAAAGAAAATGAAGAAAAAGGATTTTCTACACAGAAAAATTATAATTAGAAAGAAAGGAAGAAAGAAAGAGAGTAGGGGAAGTGCGCGGAAGTGATAACGCTAATCTGTTTTAATCGATTATAATGAAGAGATTTTTAAAATAAAGGAAAGTGCCACCATCATCTTAAAATGCCTATAACACTTTTCCTATCAATTCTCCTACTTCGAGCCTCCACACCCATTAATATGTTTTGAAAAAAACAAAAACAAACTGGAACACGTCACCCCTGATGATGGCACTTCGAAATGCTGAAAGTACTCGGGATATGAACTTCGGTGGACTAATCCAATAATTCCATCCAAATATAAAAAAGTTGGCCAGAAAACTTGAAAAGATCACCAATAAAATCGTTAAACAGAAGATCTGCCTTTTGTTTAATTACGAACACACACACACACACACACACACACACACACACATATATATATATATATATGTGTGTGTGTGTGTGTGTGTGTGTGTGTGTGTGTTTGGTTGAACTCGAGTGACGATTCCTGTCGTACGAGTTTCTGTTCAATCCTTTCAAGGTGTCTGGCCATCTTTTTGGTGTCAGGGTGGGAAAAAAAAGATGACCAGACACCTTGAAAGGATTGAACAGAAACCCGTACGACAGGAATCGTCACTCGAGTTCAACCAAACATGCTTTAAAGAGAAAATGCTGCCAAAATACACTTTATATATATATAAGGCTCACAAATTCACACAATTTGATATAGTAGACTTCTACCCTTCCATAACAAAACAACTCCTATCCAAAGCACTGGATTTTGCAAAAAAGTACACATCAATAAATATACAAGAAACTGAAATAATAATGCATTCCAGAAGAACACTACTCTTCAGTGAGGGAAAAACCTGGGTAAAAAAAGACAACCCCAATGGTGCATTCGACGTGTCGATGGGTTCTTATGATAGTGCTCAAATTTGTGACTTAGTCGGGCTATATTTACTCGATTCACTATCATATAG
The DNA here is from genome assembly GCA_023376005.1 of Doryteuthis pealeii. Lineage (NCBI taxonomy): Eukaryota > Metazoa > Mollusca > Cephalopoda > Myopsida > Loliginidae > Doryteuthis > Doryteuthis pealeii. The sequence goes on from JALAJA010000085.1 coordinate 150,374, forward strand.
CTTCCCAGAACACAAATTCGGGATATACAGAGACGATGGCTTGTGCCTGTTCTGTAAATGCGACGGACACACCCTAGATAAACTAAGGAAAATATGATAAAACATATGAACAATATTGGCCTTAAAATCATAATAGACACAAACCTCACAAACGTAAACTTCCTAGACGTTAATCTAGACCTTGATAGCGGAACATACAAACCATACCATAAGCCAAACGAAAAATCAAAATACATAAACACAGGTTCATGCCACCCACCTATAGTATTCAAAAACCTAGTCCACAACATTAGCCGCAGAATCTCAAACCTTTCAGCAAATAAAGAAATATTTGAAAAAGCAGCCCCGTACTACAATGAAGCATTAAAGGAAAGCGGAATTAAGGACCAAATAAAATACATAGATAGCGAAGACTACATACCAACCACAAACAGAAACAGGAAAAGGAAAATAATCTGGTTCACACCACCATATGCACTCAACGTAAGGACAAATATAGGCAAGAAATTCTTAGAACTAGTAAAAAAACATTTCCCCCCTAAACATAGATACCACAAAATTTTTAACAAAAACACAGTCAAAATAAGCTACTCTTGTGGACAACCGATGAAGACAATTTTTACAGCCAACATCAAACCCAGAGAAGACCCAACATGCACATGCAGAAGTAAAGAAGACTGTCCTTTACAACAAAGATGCAACACAGAATCCATAGTATACCAGGCAACAATTAAGACAAACAATACAAACCAATCAGAAACCAGCGAAAACTACATAGGGATGGTGCAAGGTAGCTTTAAACAACGCTACTATAACCATTTAACATCCTTCAAACACGAAAATAAGAGGAACGTGACAGCACTATCCAACAAAGTATGGCAGTATAAAAAACAAGAAAAACATTTTAAATTAGAATGGAAAATACTAGACCAATCGAAGCCATACATAAATGGTTAAAAAAAAATGCTCATTATGCACAACAGAAAAATTCCGTATTCTTCAAGGAATAAACTCCGAAGAAAATTTCCTAAACAACAAAACAGAATTTTTTCGAGCATGCCCACACAGGAAAAAATTCTTAATATGGAATTGGACTAACCAAAACATCAGACCGCCATAATTAAGAATTCATATATAAATAAACATACATAAACTAAAATAAATATAAAAACGAAAAGAAATTTAAAATCACCATAAGAACAATGACGACAAATAGTGATGCCGTTGAATGACGTAACCAAAATGCAGGAGCGATTAACGGATCGCGTGGATATGTGCCAGGAGTTTAAAACTGTCCATTTTTTTCAAAAGTCAAACGCCTCTGAAGACGAATAACACCGAAAAAGTGTTATTCAGAAACCAATGGTAGGAGCGACTTTGTAATTATAAATAAATAAATAAATAATATATATATATATATATATATATATATATATATATATATACGCATTACAACATACGCACACGTACAAAAAAAAATAAACGCATTCACGCTCACACGGGAATACAGTTATTTCAAAAATAACGTCATTTTCAAAAAAAAAAAATTCATTTAGGAAGAAATGCCATAGCTGTACTGCTTCAGTTCAACTCTTTTGATAAAGAGGTATTACCTCGAAAATTCAAGAAATAATAAAAAATACAGGTCAACACACAACACCATTGTTACCGTATTATTATTTTTTATTTATTCCAAACTGCATTGTGATAGCCTTCTAAATCAACCTCCTAACCAATACATACACAATGCTTCAAGCAAATTATGAAACTCTCTTATATATATATATATATATATATATATATATATATATATATATATATATATATATATATATATATATATGATGGACTCTTTCGATTTCGACGTATGAGTGTCTAAAAGCAAAATCAGCTCGTATGTTTATGGCGATTGTGAGATTTCAGTCCAGCCAGCGATTTACAGATAAGGCCACAATTGGAGCAAGAGTGAGGAGTGCCGGAAAGAATTGGTGGTTGGGTCGAACACCCCTTTGTCCTTGATCTTGCCTCCTTTAATCCCTCAATACGATTCCCCTCAAAATCTTTTATTCCATTCCGAATGGTGGCTCTCCATTTGTTTCTGTTCCGTGCCAAGTCCTCAAAGCTTCCAACAGGGATCTTAACAGCTGAAAGATTGTACTTCAGCTTGTCCTTGTATCGAAGCCAAGGCCGGCCAGTATTCCTTTTCCCATCTTTCAGCTCACTATACATTAAAAACTTTGGTATCTGCTCATCACCCATATATATATTGTTTGCTTTTAAAATAAATTCTGGAAAATATTTCTTGAGTAAACTACCTGTGTTTAATCGTGTGAAAAATTCTGCGTATGTCCCTTTCGAGCTTTATGTCTTCAGAACGTCCTCACAAGGTCATCATAATACTCAAAGCCTATAATGCCCTCTTAAAAATATCAATTTGATAGAATAACCAATATCTTTTTCTACATAAGACTGAAATCACGCTGAAAACTCAAAAAGGAAAAAATAGAGGGGGGGGGGAAATAAATATTTAACTCAACAGGTGTTTGTTGAGGGTTGGGGAGCGAAAAGAAGCGAGTCCAACGCCTTCTCGCTAAAAACAAATTACTATACATTTAATTAACCATTGAAATTAATTATTGAATCTATTATTGAGACAGTTGTTTGTGTTAGTATTGTAATGTATAATTTCAATTAAACTTAGTTAAAAAAATATTTTTCAACATTAAATGTATAGTAATTCGTTGTTTTTTTTTTGTTTTTTTTAAGCAATACATAATTAACAACAACCGTAATCCCCTAAAACCGTAACCCAATTCGCAAAATGTTAATTCATAGACTGTAGTTAAACTGTCATTGGGTACCACGAAAAAACTTTCCGTTTTAATTTTCGACCTATATCAGAAGTCAGCCTTTTTATCTATCCTTAGCAGCTGAAGTCGCAACACTCGTTACTGCCGCCACCCCACTTCTGGGTGTTGCCTTCTACTTATACACCGTTTCCTCTTATCATCCGGACGTCTGTGTCCCACACACGGAACTGTCAACCCAATCCCAGCCGCCGGAATGCTTGCAGCTATCATCCAGGTATCTGGCGCTCACACACGGGACTGTGGCATCTCGACTCAGGTGCTCGCGCCAATGTGTCGCCCTTTCGCATTCTGAAGGACGCGGGTTCGATTCTAGGTCAGTCCTACACACCAGGCAAAGCCTAGCCCGAATCCTTCGAGAATACGGCAAGCCTTCACACCCGCCACTCATCTCAGTTCTTTTTAGATCACCTAAGTTAAGCTAAGGTGGGTCTGTTCACTTCTTAAATGGGTAGCAATGCTGCAAGAAGGGTAAAGTACGCCCGATAGTACGCCCGATAGTACGCCTTTCAGAAAAAACAATGCCAAGTAAGTATATATTAGGTTGTTACAAAAATAATGGCCGATTGAAGTGCTCGGTTTTGAAATGTCATTTTAACATAGAATTTGATGTTTATTTCAGGTGAATTTATTTATCTATCTATCTAACATAATGAATATTTTCCAATCTACAAAGGTCTCTACCTATCTCCGTCTCTTTTCCTCAGTCTCTTTCCTATTCAGAGTATCTATCTATCTATCTATCTATCTATCTATCTAGGCTTGTTAATATCTATCTATCTATCTATATATATATCTAACATAATGAATATTTTCCAATCTACGAAGGTCTCTACCTACCTCTCTCTATTTTCCCTAATCTCTTTTCTATCTATCTATCTATCTATCTATCTACTATCTATCTATCTATCTACTTATCTATCTATCTAACATAATGACTATTTTCCAATCTACGAAGGTCTTTACCTACCCCTGTCTCTTTTCCTCAATCTCTATCCTATTCAGAATCTATCTATCTATCTATCTATCTATCTATCTGTCTGTCTGTCTGTCTATCTATCTATCTATCTATCTAACATAATTAATATTTTCAAATCTACGAAGGTCTCTATCTATCTCTGTCTCTTTTCCTCAGTCTCTTTCCTATTCAGAGTCTATCTATATATCTATCTATCTATCTATTAGGTTGTTGCAAAAATAATGGCTGATTGAAGTGCTCGGTTTTGAAATGTCATTTTAACATAGAATTTGATGTTTATTTCAGGTGAATTTTTGCATATATAATAATTAATGTGTGCTCAAAAATAAAATCTAATTTATTTTCAGATAGAAAGTATTTTTGAAAAATAGGGACCTTCAAAGATGAACATGCCTAAACATGACCTTCGCCTTCTTATGTTGCATGAGTTCAAGCATGGGCACAATGCCTCCGAAACTGCTGCCAATATCAACAAAGCATGGGGAGATGAATCCACACGTGATCGGACTGTACGAAGGTAGTTCCAGAAATTCCACAGTGGAGATGAGAGTCTTGAAGATGAAGAAGGTAGACGACGGACTGTTAATGTTTTAACAATAAATGTATGTATTTGAAAGCGGCCATTATTTTTGTACCAACCTAATAATTATTCCATGTACGTTCGAAGTTAAGTTTTAAAAACCTTTTCGCTGCCCAAGTGGGTAACCTCTTACTAACAGTATATTAAGGAACCTACGCAGAGACTAGAAAATAATTATTATAAAAACGTCTGAAATAAAGGCAAAGCGTGTGAAGCGTATTGAGTTAGTAAGAATTTGGCGGTTAGTCGAAGGGAACGGACGTCTGTTCCCAGGTAAGCCATATTCTCACTACGCGGTAAAGCTTTTGGCTTTGGGTTTAATAAATAAATTAACAAAGCCTTGTGACATCATTTGAAAATAAAGAGGTGAGCACGGACAACCGGAGCCCAGCAAAGAAGAAGCCGTATCGACCAGAGGAAAATATCAACCCAAAAGAAGATGACCAGTCGCCGAAATAGAACCTCCTAATAACTAATATATATAATATATATATATATATATATATATATATATATATTCACTAGAGGCCTCAAACTTATGTAAACATTATATATATATATATTGGCTAGTGGTTAGAGTCATGGAAAATGAACTCGTCGATTCGAGTTCA
>JALAJA010000085.1:157910-182580 GCA_023376005.1 Doryteuthis pealeii
ACACATACACACGCACACACACAACGGTGTCTCTCTCTCTCTCTCTCTCTCTCTCTCTCTCTCACTCCATATCTATCTATCTATCTCTCTCCCCATTTCTATCTCTTTCTCTCTCTCCATATCTATCTATCTATCTATCTCCATATCTATCTATATATCTATCTTCCATATCTCTCTATCTATCTCTCTCTCTCTCTCTCTCTATATATATATTATAATATATATATATATATAATATATATATATATAATCTATGCTCATCTTTCCTCTCTCGAAAATCTAATCACTATCCACCCACTCTTTCTATTCATTTTACACACACAGACACATACACACACACACACACACACACACACACACACACACTCTCTCTCTCTCTCTCTCTCTCTCTCTCTCTCTCTCTGTCTCTCTGTCTCTCTGTCTCTGTCTCTCTCTCTCTCTCTCTCCACATTTATCAATCGATCAATCAATTAATCTATATATACATACGCACACACACACATATATATATATGTGGGGGGGAGAACCTCATGTAGTGTAATGGTTAGCAAGCTAGATTTGCAGACCATTGTTAGTGAGTTCGATTCTCACTGGGTGCCCCATACTTTTGGCCTTGTGCCGCACCTAAGCTATGCTTAGTAAATAACTATATATATGTGGGGGGGGGGGCGTGAAAATAAATTAACGAAAACGATTAATATTGTGAGAAAATAATACAATTTTATTTTACAAAATTTACATATATATATTTATCAACCCCTCCTCACGGGCAGGATGTGACACTAGGTCAAATTCTTAAGTTTAAGTTAAGCGGAGTTTAACAGGTTTGAATTCAGAGTTTTCCTTCTCCCAGACTGGTTACATAGTCATGGTTAAAGAGCCCAGTCTACCCTACTATTTACCCATAGCTGGAGGGAGAATTTGATTCGCACCTTTACCAAGGGTATTAGCGCCATGTGAAATGCAGAGATTTTCGTCCAAGAATTGAACTCCGGTCGACGAGTTCATTTCTAACGACTCTAACCATTACACCACGCACCTCCGAAATTTACATAGATGTTGTCACTTAAAACAGTAATTTTACTCACTGTAATTATTTACGAATAATAGGCACTGTTGTATAATACGCACCCCTAAATAATTGCGTATTATACACGGGTAGTAGTGTATTTAAAAATATATATTTCATACAAAAATATTGTTGTTTATTCTTTTGATTTTATTACCATCAATATTAACACATTAATGGGACTAAGTATCCAGTAGGCACCCCAGCTTGGAGCTGTTTTAAACAGAACACCTTTTGATTTTCACAGTACACTTTCGGTTGTGGTAAATTGGTTTGGTTTGGTTTGTTTTACGGCATATCAATCTCGGTGGGACATTTAATGCCGATAAAGTTGTTAAATAAATTCATTCTTAATGCATAATACAATTTTGTTTAGAAACTCATGTTTTTCTATTCAACCCATAGATGGGACCCTAACAGGTACTACCACTCTGGATCAGAGTGGACCAGGAAGCAATGGTGATGAAGGGGTGCTCCACATTCCCCAAACCTCCAAAACTGGAACCTCGCCATCAGATAGAGTTTAACATCATTCCCAGGACATGTAGACCCGCAGTCACCGCCTTCTAGCACCCATAAGATAAAAAGGGGTTGGGGCTTGCCATAAGGGCAATAGGGTTGGGGCAATTATATAGGTGCTAGGGCTTGACGTGGCCAGCCGATTGATCGGAGGGGGCCTCTCCGACCGCCCGTCTAGCCCAAGATAGGGCCAAAGTGGAGTATTGCAAGTCATGAACTGCTCATTCACCTGGGCTCTATACTTCATGGCATCATGGGTCGCCACCCACGAGCAACAGGTGGCCCCATTGGGGGAGACTTACCCCTCTGCAGAGGTACAGTCGGTGCATTCTAACGCCCCAGTCGACAGGGCGGTGGAAAATAAACTTTATAAATTGTGTGATATCATTTCCGAACAACATCCTTTTATTTAGATAAACATAAAACATATTTTGTAAATAAAAACTATTTTCATTTAAATAAACATATCTGCATTTCTCTTCTGATTAAATAAAAACTATTTTAATATAAAAATGTGTCTTTAATATAAAAATGTGTCTTTCGTTTAAAGTTTTATAATTTTAAAAAAATCCTATTGAATTGCGACAGACGATCGCTATGGCAGGCTCCAGCGGAACCAAAAGAGACGCCTTTCGTAATACCGTGGCGACACCGGTCGCGGTTCTGGCTTAGAGGCTTTCAGCCGTTATCGCGCGGAGGCAGCTTGGCACCGCCGCTCGTTCGAGCGAGCACGCGAACCGTTGCTCCGATCCCGCGGTTCCTCTCGTACTGGACGGGATAGCCGTGGCCACGGCCGATGTAACACACGTGCCGATCGGTAGGATAAAACTAACCTGTCTCACGATGGTCTAATCCCAGCTCACGTTCCCTGGTGAACAACATGAAATAACTAATTTTTTTTTATCAAAATCCAAAACCATTTTAGTATAAAAACGTGCCTTTCGCTTGTAAATATACATGAACAAACTTTAAAAAAATCTTACAGTGAAATTCTAATGCAAAAAAAAAATCGTCTGTTGTTTGTAAACAAACAACCGGGAGTTTACGGTCAAAAGCAAAATATGTTCTTTTCTAAACAGCTCATAGCTGGGGTGCCTATTGGATACCTGGTCCCATTATATGCACCAGTATTAATTAATAATGCACAACGACAATCGACCCCCTTCACAAATGTCTCTGTGTTTGGTTAATTCTGTGAAATGCAATGCTTTTTATACGTAATCTAATGATATTATCTCTTGCGAGCTATTCTGCATTAGTACCATGAAATGCAATGCTTTTTATACGTAATCTAATGATATTATCTCTTGCGAGCTATTCTGCATTAGTGTCAATTCACCTTTCCCGGGTAATACCGGGTAGCTTAGTTAGTAATAAATAAATGACGTCTTTTCTTTTATCTTAAAAAAAATAAAATTATGTGCCGTCAGAAATAGATTCTAATTAGATGCGGTAATAGTTTTGTTGTTGTTTTGTTGTTTTATTTATTTCACTAGCAAAATAAAAAGACACCCTCCGGGCGATGTAAAAATAATTTTTTGAAAGATATTGCCTGAGGGGATTGGAGCTGAAAATGCAATGTCATAGAGTGTGTACCATAAGTATGTAAAATCGTCAAATTTATTAAAGGAGTAAAAAAGAAAGAAATAAAGATAGACCATTTGAAATGGAAACAGTTCCGATAACTTTAAATATTATATTAGAATAAAACAATCTATATATAAATTTATAACGCCGGCCATCTATTTATTGAAAAAATGAGGATTGTCTAACGTTGCATGCTCACATTTTGAGCATATTCATTCTATGTTATGACGTTGGATTATGTGTTGGGTAATGTGATGTAAGCAGTGACGCAGTTTTTGTTACAGACAAAAACCGGAAGCGAATCTCCACTATTGATAGATTTTAAAACCTATTAACTACCGAAGAAGACCGGAGGGCACATCGGTAGAAACATTGTATATACAACAATAAATATGTGGACAACAGTCTGAAAAAAGCGTTTGAGTAGCACAAGGATCTGTGCGGTAAAGTAAGGAGCTGATGGTAGGTGGGGTGCTCCATCTCAGACGCAAAGACAAACAATCTGCTTGGTCTAGCGCAAGTGAAAAGTGGACAGACTCCCACTCTGATTGGCTGATACCGACTTTAGGCCACCCCGACAACTTTACTTTTTGTTGTTGTTGCTGTTGTTGTTATAGTATACACGTATAAGGAAGGCATGAACTGCTATAAAATTATCAATCATATGGAAATAAATTACGTCTTTTCTTTAATCTTGAAAAATTATGAAATTCTGCGTCGTCTAAAATAGATTCTAATTAGATGGGATAATAGTTAGTTGTCTTTTATTTATTTTTATTTTTTTCATTTTCAAATCGATTAACATATGAAGAAGGCCGTTGGGCACATAGGCCGAAACATTGTTTGTTTGTTTGTTTTGTTTTACGGCAAATCAACCTCAGTGGGTCATTTAATGCCGATAAAGTTTTGAAATAAATCAATTCTTAATGGATAATACAATTTTGTTTATAAACTCATGTTTTCTATTTAACCCATAGATGGGACCATAACAGGTACTACCACTCCGGGTCAGAGTGGACCAGAGAGCAATGGTGATAAATGGGGTGCTCCACATTCCCCAAACCTCCAAAACCCGAACCTCACTATCAGATAGAGTTTCACGTCATTCCCAGGACATGTAGACCCACAGCCACCGCCTTCTAGAACCCATATGATAAAAAGGGTTTGGTGCTTGCCATAAGGGCAATAGGGTTGGGAAAATCATATAGGTGCTAGGGCTTGACGTGACCAGCCGATTGATCGGAGGGGGCCTCTCCGACCGCCCGTCTAGCCCAAGATAGAGCCAATGTGCCGAAACATTGTGTATAAAACAATAAATATGAGGATAACAGTCCGAAAAATCTAAATAATACAAATTATTGAGCCTCGTCCCAAAATTCATACAAAAATGAAATATCTAAATATTGTGTTTGTTGTTGTTATCATAGTATACACGTATAAGGAAGGCATGAACTGCTATAAAATTATCGTTCATATGGAAATAAATTACGTCTTTTCTTTCAACTTGAAAAATTATGAAATTCTGCGTCGTCAAAAATAGATTCTAACTAGATGGGATAATAGTTAGATGTTGTTTTTTTTTAGTTCTTCTTGTTTTTTGTTTTTTTAATCTATTTATATTTTTTGTCAAAAATGATTAAAATATTATTTTTATCGACTTTTCAGATTACAAAATGTGTATTATTTGAACATTGGTTGATTTCATTTCGCAATGTTTTTATTAAGATGCATTAGATATGGCAATAGTTAACATACCCTAACAGTTACTACCACTCCTGGTCAGAGTGGACCAGGGTGCAATGGTAATGAAGGGGTGCTCCACATTCCCCAAACCTCCAAAACTGATACTTCACCATCCGATAGGCATGAACTGCTATAAATTATCGTTCATATGGAAATAAATTACGTCTTTCTTTCAACTTGAAAAATTATGAAATTCTGCGTCGTCTAAAATAGATTCTAATTAGATGGGGTAATAGTTAGATGTTGTTTTTTTTTTTCTTGTTTTTTTTGTATTTGCTTTTTGTTTCATCTATTTATATTTTTGGTCAAAATAGTTAGTTGTATTATTTGTTATGTTGTTTTTTTTATTCTATTTTATTCATTTATTCATATTTTTTGTCAAAAATAATTAAAATATTATTTTTATCGACTCTTTAGAGTATAAAATGTGTACTATTTGAACATTGGTTGATTTTATTTCTCAATGTTTTTATTAAGATGCATTAAATGTGATAATAGTTAGCTGTTTTTTGTGCTGTTGATGATACTAGGTTTGGGGTTTTGTTTTGGTGGGGAAGGTTTTTCTTATTTTTTTCTCAAAAATAGTTTTTTGTTATATTTTATTATATAAAAAGCAGTTAACTATTACCACATCTAATGCATCTTAATAAAAACATTGAAAAATGAAATCAACCAATGTTAAAATAGTACACATTTTGTAATCTAAAGAGTCATTTATTTCCACTAGCAAATATATGCACCCTCCGGGTGCAAGTATTTAAGTTTTAATGTAATGAAATATTATATTAAATTAGAAAGGCTAAGGAAACTAAATAGGAATGCAGATAAAAAGATTTGAAACAGAGGGGGATATAATCGAAAAATAGAACAACTGAAATTTACTCTTCCATCACTCTCGTCTTTCATTGTTATTTTTTCTAATTTAAGTATTTAGTTAAAAGAGGAAGTAAAGAATAACATTACAGTTATTTTTTCTTGTTAATGGATTTCATTAAGATTCATTGAAGAGATTTTTGCTTATATTCATTAAAATAAAACCAAACAATTAGAAACCAATAATACTAAGCACGTATTTATTAAAATTACATTTTAATATCAATATGCAAATTAGCCTTCCCGTTCACACTGTAAATCGCTATTTTGTTGTATATATAAATACAATTGCATGTTGTTAGCATGTAGATATGGTTAACAGTATTAATAATATGAAATAATTTTATTAATAATTGAGGTTAAAATAAGGATAAATTCATGTTGAATGTGACGTCAATAACTAAGGGAAATGTGACTTGAGTAGTGATTTAGTTTCGGTTACAGACAGAAAAACACACAATCTCCATTATAATAAGATATGAACGATAATTTTTTAGCAGTTCATGCCTTCCTTATACGTGTATACTATGACAACAACAACAAAAAATAAAATATAACAAAAAAAAAGACTATTTTTGAGAAAAAAATAGAAGAACCTCCATCTCCACCCCCACCCCCACAAAAAACACCCATCATCATCAACAACAACAAAAAGCAGTTAACTATTACCACATCCAATGCATCTTAATAAAAACGTTGCGAAATGAAATCAACCAATATTAAAATAGTACACATTTTGTAATCTAAAGAGTCGATAAAAATAACATTTTAATTATTTTTATTTTTTGTCAAAAATAATTAAGATATTATTTTTATCAACTCTTCAGATTACAGAATGCGTATTATTTGAACATTGGTTGATTTAATTTCTCAATGATTTTATAAAGAGCATTGTACTATTTTTGTACTACTTTTCACCTTCTGTTGTTAATGAGTTGTTGGTGATGTAACTCACGTCGTCATCTTATTTTTCTGACCTTTTGATTGTATCATGTTTTGTAATAGTCAATCTATTTCTGTCGTTTTACTGAAGCGTGTTGTACTGAACGAATCTAGGAGAAACCACTCCACAAAAAGGCAGTTGTACGGCCACTTACCCCTATCACAAAAAACATTCAAATAAGACGAACAAAGACATACTGGATAATGTTGTAGGAAGTAAGGACAAACGTATAAGTGACATTCTTCTGTGAACAACTACAGATGGACACACCAGTATAAGCCTACCATCAAAATATTACATATTAATAGCTAAGTGCGGACAGTGGATGCCGTGCTGAGGACTCGATGAAGATGATGATGATGATGAGGATGATGATGATGATGTCTTTTACTTTCTTTCCTGTTTTCTTCTCCCTTTTTCGATGTTAATTCATGTATGATTATTTATATTAAGTCTCCTTCACTGGTGACCCGTGATGCTTAAGGGCGGAACCCTAGTGACTGAGCAGTCCATAACATGTAACGATACACATTGGCCCTTAAGGCTATTATTTATAAGGATTTACTGCATTGAATTTGGAATATAAAGAAAGATATTATCATGCAGCAAAATTACTGCTTGACGACTTTGTTAGGATTCTTGTCGCCATTTTAGGCATTCAAATCTACTATAGGTAAATCTAATGGTGGAAAAAGGGTGTAGTCTCAGTAGTAGAATGTTGTATTCCTTGACTTCCTAGGTAGAACAAGAATATACTTGTAAAAGAGAATCCAGTGGTAATCCTTGAATTTCTTGGTAGAACAAGAGTATACTTGTAAAAGAGAATCCATTTATATTGATATTTTTGTGGAATTGTCTTTTATGATTTTGGGGGGCACAATGTTGTATCGAATACGAATATTTTATGCCAAGAGGTTAGTGAATTACATTCATTATACATTCATATTTATATTTTTGTGGGGTCCTTTCTTAAGAGTTTTTTTCTGGCACATTGTCGTATCGAATACGAATATTTTTATAACGGATCCGGCTGATGAAAAGTCAGTCGGGTTTCGCTCTTGGTCGGAGGTAGGTGCTGTGTATACCTACACCGATGAGACGTGAAACGTCGAAAACACGGTGTCTGTGGATAACTTATATATATATATATATATATATATATATATATATATATATATATATATATATATATTTGTGTGTGTGTGTGTGTGTGTGTGTGTTTGTGTGTGTTCGTGTGTGTGTGATATATACTAATCTTATCATTGCAAGGGTTTACCCTTGCAATAAAAAAAACAGCAACTAGTTTGTTAGTAAAAATATACTACCAAACTTCACCTGGGAAAAAAGTAAAAAAAAGGAAAGACCAAGAGGGTAGCTTAGATAAAACGCATTCGATGTTTGCAGTTGTTTCTTAAGATTATTTTCTGACACATGATCTTATTAAATGTGAATATTTCATGCCTAGAGGTTAGGGAATCGCATTCACTTTATGTCCATATTTACATTATTGTGGGTTTGTTTTATCAGAGTATTTTTTGACCCATGGTCCCATCCAATGCGAATATTTTATGCCTTATGGTTTGGGAATTGCATTAATTGTACATTTATATTTACATTTTTTTGTTTCTTAAAAGTTTTAATTCCGGGCAGAACGTCGTATTGAATCCGAAAGCGGCTAGTTTTAAGAGAAAATAGGCTCGAAATGTTAATGGTTGGAAAATTGTGTCCAGCAGTGTACAAATAAATTAATGTGGGCAATCTTAGGAGAGATTGGAGTCAAAATGGAACCAAAAATGTTATGGTTATTTCTGGGTTGTCAGATAAAGGGCAGTGTGTGTGGAAGAATATTTTGTCTCAAAAGATCAGATCCAGACCAGTAGTCAGAGGAGAACGTTGTATTAGTTGATAGAAAGCAAATAGGCAGGGACTCACATGATAGTCAAACTTGAAGTTTATTCTAGCAGCCGACTTAAGAGAAATTCTTGCCAGCTGACAACATAGATTTAAGTGCCCTTTGCTGGACTACAAACTGCATAAAGTGTCACAACTTCCTCTTCCATTAGCGTCCTCTTATCAAACTTTGTGTTGTCGTGTTTTTCTTATCCTTGTGAACCTTTCGTTCGTTATGAACCGGCCAGCACATATTATTACAACGTGGGGTCATCAACATTGTGCAACGAAGGTACACGGGTGCAAAGCGGGTATTGTCACACATTTCAGTCCTCAATTTTTAATCGTAAGCAGATTAATTTTTTAGATAATCCATTAAGGTGTTGATTTGGGACTAAACCAAATAAAGCCAACCATTTAAATACGAAAAGAAAAACTCCTCCTGGCCTTACCTTCGACTGACTCTGAACACCGGTCCCTTATTTTAAAATTACCGTTAATCCTCCTCATGAAGCCAGATTAACAGAATTATTGTGCTTATTGCTTATATCCAAATATCTCCCCAGCAGTTGATTAGAATTCAAAACATTAAAAATACATTTCAACCAGATTTTTCTTTTCGTGTTTTATTTTAAAGTTTTATTTGCCCATTCTTTAATATAGATAATTTCATGGGCGTGCTGCTTGACACTGGTCGAAGATTCATGAAAGACCCATTAGGTGTCTCTGGCGGGGTCACGTGCCACGTGTTCTCGTTCACTCCGGACGAGAGGTCAATAAAAAGGTCGGCTATGTCTTCGTTAGAAGCCGGTTGCAGGAGAGACGCCATTGAAACGCCATTTTCGCTCGGTATATGATCTGTGTCGTTGGCAATTACGGTCTCTTCCGTTTTGTTCGAATCGGTCGACGCGTTTGATTTTTCAGACGCGTCCGTCTCGTCCTCGTCTTTCTCTTTCTCGGCTTCCTCGAGTTCCTGGCCCCAGATAAAGGAAAAATCACTGATGGGCCAGTTCTGTCTGTAGGCGGCTAGCACTTCGTCCATCTGGCCCTTGAAACTCAGCGTTTTCAAATTAAGCTTGACAACACGTGACGAGAAGACGTTCTTCAGCAGCAGGGGCACGAACCCACCCGCCATAGTCGCGAGGGTCTGATTAGCGGAAGAGACCCGGTAAACATTGCCAAACGCCAAAACAACAATGAGAACGAAAGCAAGAAAGACCACAATAGTCAGAAACTTCTTCGTGGCCCGCAGGAGATTAATGGATACCAGCCCCGGTGATCCCCATGTCTTTATCTCGCACATTCTTTGGAATAATCTCAGCGGTAACCGCGGCGTATCGTGTTTGTCTAAAAAGAGCGACAGATGACCACAGTTCCATCTGGGTTCGCCCTTGTCGTTATTAAACATCGTCGGGATGGGCGTTGCTGTTTTCGGCAGGGTGACTTGAAAAGCAGCGTTGTGTTGTTCGTCGGCAGACATGGAAGCTACCTCTTTAATGTTCTCAGCTCTGTCGGTGAGTATTTCGATTATGTCTTTTGTGAAGGTGACGTAGTTTTGGTAGACATCCTGATAGCAGTCGTGCATGTAGAGAAGCACCAGTATTACCATGGTGACGTACTTGAGAGTCGACCGGCGTTGATGATGATTCCCATCATTGTAAAAGCGGCTATTTTCAGGAAGAATATCAGACATTCGCTGAGCAGAAGCGTGAGCGAAAAAAGAATGGAAAGACAGAATAATATTACACAAAGTAGGTGAATAGTTCGAAGAACGGGTTCTTTTTTGGTGGCCGGTTCCATCTCAGTATTTTCGATATCTGCGAACGGGTTGGCTTTTAGGCTACTCGTCAAAGACTTGATTTTTTCCGATGCCTTTTTAGGAATGAACGACTTTCGTTTTCGTACAATTGGAAATTCTTCGAAACTGTGTCGGCATATAGCAATAACGAGATAAGCAGTTGGAATACTGTACAGAAAGAAAAGAATTAACCCTAGCGGTACGACAAATATCCAGTAAAATGGCGCAATCAAAAAAGCTAAAAGTCCGAAGGTTTTAAATGGACCAAGAGCTAATCGGGTCAACATTTGAACCCCACTAACATAAGTAACATCTTTCATGTTTTGCAAAGAGCCACACATCACGTTTTTTATCTTCTCTCTAGCAGTCTTGTCGACGATACTCATTATCACACCCGAGAAAAAGTATATTAAATAAGCTGCGATGAAGACAGGGTGAACTGGCGAGAGATACTGTAAGAAAGTGTCTGTTTTAAAGTCATATACAGTATCTAGACGATTAACCAATGCGCTCGTTTTTCTGTATTCATAACGATCACTTTCGAAATAATAAAACGCAAACACGCGGATGTAGTACGGAGTGGGTAACAATATCAAAAGTAGACATTTTATAAATATTTTCATACACGTATGCCAAGTGATATGGTAATTAATAAACTTATCAGCACATTTGCCGTACACACTGCTCTCACAGCAATCGGTAAAAGGGTAAACGTTTTTAATTTTACAACGAATAAAATTATCATAAAGGCTCTGGAGGAGACCCGATGGTGGATAATTACCTTCGAAAATCCGTTTACCCTTTACTTTTATTTGTAATTCGCGAACTTGAATTGGAACTATTTCATTATTAGGTAAACCCCGCAATGCTTCCACAAATTTCTTCCACGTCTTCACATCCGATCCTACCAATCGCCAGCGAGATCTGACCACAGAGTCCAAACTATCAGACACACATATCTTCATTTTTACCGGCTGGTTTAACTTAACCATGTATTCAGACATCACGTAGTCGGCGTTGTACATGCTATCTGGTAGCAGTACCGGTACGGCGAGAAAAAAGACAAGATAAAGACCCGAGAGTAGCCAATAGAGAATAGAAATCCAAACACCGGATTCTTCATCCCTGCAGGCAATCTTTCCATCGACATCCTTCGAGCAACAGTGGTTCACAAAACGAGCAGCACCTTCGGCATTTCGGATCGCCTGGTTACACAGAGATGCCATGGGGAGTGGCTTGCCCCCGTTCATAACTTCCAGCATGAACTCCCGTACCGTAGACATGCTCTCCTCTTGGGACATTTCTCCAAGACAACCTTCCGGGAAATCTTGGACACCCGTTTCGACCGCTTCGACTCCGAACTTTAGTACCGTGAGCGAATAGACGTCGTATTGAAATGGTAGCTTTAAGAGTGTCAGTCCTTGCTGATAGGTACTAAGATACCAGTTATCGGGAAGGTAGTATTCGCCGAATTCTCCCAGAGGGCTTAAAGTATAATTTGGGAAGTAGAGGTATATATGTACCAATTCCACGCTGCTCTCTTTGATGTTTTGGAAGTATTCCAGGAATCCTTTGTTGAGGAATTCTACTTGGCATTTGTAATTCTTGGTGTTGGTTTGGTTATTCTTGATGGAAGGGAAATCGGGGGAAATTGTTGGATTCTTTATATCAGTTGAAGAATAGTTGAGGTCTTTGAGCTTAATAGGGACGGCAAGAATTTGCGAGAAGCTGTAGATTACCAAAATTCCAAAGATGGTCTGAATGGTTGCTGCCATACTTGGTTATTATGTTCTTAATTTTCGGTCGATTCCTGAAGAACTCTGCAAAATGAAAAAAAAAACAAACAATATAAGTTAAAGAATAAAATACACACATACACACACAAACACACACACACACACACACACACACATATATATATATATTATATATATATATATATATATATATATATATAAAGTGAAAAGAACGTTCACTCTAGTTAAGTGAATATTTATGATGACGGATAATCACCTAAAAGTGATGTTCCGAAACCATTGGTAAAACGGACTTTTAAATGAATTGGTGGCTATAAATAAATAAATAAATAAATACAGCTCTTACAGAAATAATTGAGCACTTTATAATCATTTCTCCAATAATAATAACAAAGAATCAACTATATATATATATATATATATATATATATAAGGATTTACTCGGATGAAGGTCGAATTTTCTTTGTGTGCGGAAAATTTCTACATTTTTTCTATTATTATTATTTAATTTTATTTGGTTGTTTAAAGATAATAATAGTTTGAATAATGTATACATGGATAAAATCCTGACCGAAATACGTGTAAGTAAAATTGACTAAAATAGCCTATTTTATCCATTCTATACGTTCTTTCCTTTATTTATTTTTTCAACACACACACACACACACACACACACACACACATATATATATATATATATATATATATATATATATATATATATAATGAATTTTTTCTAGTCCAGCAGGTATTTAGGACATAAAAAATATGTATAAAATTTTTTGTTGTGTAACTGTATTTGTTCAGCGTTATATTTTTGAAAGATGTAATTAATTACTTAATTATTTAGTTATCATTCCCACTTTTTTCCCTTTGTTCTCATAAAAATCAGTCCATTAATACTTTTTCTTGTCTTTTGTTGAATGCATTTCTTCAAGTTACGTCACGCGTCATGAGATCTTCGCGTTTGCGGATCGCGGCTCGTCTTTCAAAAATATAACGCTGAACAAATACAGTTACACAACAACAAATATTTCATAAAGATTTCTTATCTCCTGTCATCCTTAAAACATCCATCAATTTCTTCACCCCTTAATACATCCTGATGAAGGTTTAAAGAAACCGAAACCTTTTTAACGTCGATGAATAAATTCACCTCATTTTTGGAACACTTGCTTTTTCAAATTTTATATATATATATATATATATATATATATATATATATATATAAGAGATTTATCCAAAACTTGGTAGTAAGGGATGATTCTATATATGATTTCAAGATCAACTGTACTAATATTGATGATCCAGTATGTATAAATACAGTGAATCATTAAATCACTAAAGAGAGCTCAATGTAAAATAACCTTTTAGATTATATACAGAGCAATATTTATCAATAAAGGACGAACTCAATACAGTAATCCCATAATAAATTTATTTCGACGAAAATCCCATAATAAATTTATTTCGACGAAAATTGTCTATTTATATTTTAATATACTATTCTGTTTTTTTCTGTCATGTCACCTTTTTGTCTGTCTGGACACCCTAGAAATCAATTTTTTTCATTCACTTCCTGTTTCTATGGTTACACTCCCACACTGTTAAAAAATATATATAATTTTTTTTATTATTTTTTTGTTTTTGTTTGAATTTATATATATTCAGCTCTTTGGGGTTTTTTGTGATATGCTTGTCCATAAGTGAATTGAGACCCATCTGATGAGGCGAAAATTTGGGGAGCCGGTTTAAATCAACTTAGATTTATATGGGCCCCAATTTTCGTCGAAATAAATTTATTATGGATTACTGTATTGAGTTCTTCCTTTATTGATATATATATATAATATATATATATATATATATATATATATATATATATATATATATATATATATATTAACGGTTTGGTAAGTTTTACTTTCTTTGAAAGTTAAATATTGCTCTGTATATTATTAATTTATTAGTTATTATACATTGAGCTCTCTTACGGATTTATAAAAATCCTTATATAAATCTATAAGTTTGCAGTATACAGTGTGAATATATAGAGAGATTTTGATGATCCCATATAGAATCATACCCTCCTTACCAGTCAATTGTTTTTTTAACTATATATATATATATATATATATATATATATATATATATATATATGTAAAAACAAAATTTTTTTTGTGATGAAACAAAGAAAATACAGTGCTCAATCACAAATTGTAAGAGCTAATATTTATTTATTTTCCAAAGTTTTCACAGATCAATGTTCATTATAAACAGCGACCCAGGTTTCATGCTAAAGGGCAATCGTCAGGCCGTTGAGCAAGATCCCATGGTGTTTGTTGAAGTTCTTTACTCAATGTCATTGAGTAAATAACTTCAACAAACACCATGGGATCTTGCTCAACGGCCTGACGATTGCCCTTTAGCATGAAACCTGGGTCGCTGTTTATAATGAACATTGATCTGTGAAAACTTTGTAAAATATATATATATATATATATATATATATATATATATATATATATATATATATATATATTCTTTGTTGTGGTACCAAGTTTCTTGGTGCAAGGTGATCTTTTATTATTTCATATGAGTGGGCCCCAGATACCCAGTGGAAATGGTCCATAATCACGATATGGAATTTAAGGCCTTTTTATTCACCCCCCACACACACACATATATATATATATATATATATATATATATATATATATATATATAGAGAGAGAGAGAGAGAGAGAGAGAGGGAGAGAGAGAGAGAGAGGGATGAGAATCGTTAAAAAGTTCTCACCTGCTGGCCAGCAGATCAGTATAGAAACTAAAAATGAATTCGGATGTCAACTTCTCATGTTTCCTATCTTATAGTTTCACGTATCTTCTATGACATTGAAGACAATAGTCAGATGAAACTTTATTTGGCGGAAAACAATGTTTCGTGTACCGATTGAATCTTCTTTTTCAGAGAAGACACATGAAACTATCAGTCCTGAAACACAAGTAAGAAGATGAGATCTCAGTACATTTTAGTATATATAATATATATATATATATATATATATATATATATATATATATATAGTTCAATGAGAAATCAAACAAATAAAAGTTTTTGCTTTTATTTATTTAATTACGGGAACGGTATTACAACCAGCGGTTTCTTGTTTAGAGCATTCATCGGGTAATACGAAAAGTTCCTTTAAAAATGACAGAAATTGTGTAAATGGTCAAATGTGTGCGTTTTTTTTAACTGTATTCTCGTGTTTGCGTGTTTACGTGATGCGGAATGTTTTTTTTTCTTCTACGTGTGCGTATTTTTGTTTGTGCGTATGTGTATGATGTCATGCGCGTTTGCATGGAAATGCGTGAAGGCTGTGATGATATGATGTGTCCACGCGCGTGTGTGCGTATTTTTGTTTGTGCGTATGTATGTGATATATATATATATATAATATATATATATGTGTGTGTGTGTGTGTGTGTGTTGTGTATGTGTATATATGTATATGTATATAAACTTAAACCTAATCAGTCAGATATACCTACTAATAGTTTCGCTAAGTAGCTCATCAGGGCAACAATCAGATTCTTGGCCTGATGAGCTACTAAGCGAAATTATTAGTTGACGATTTAATTTTACTTTTAGTTTATATCAGCAAATATATTTTTTTAATCTTTCAAAACAAATTGGTTGACGAGCCTTCACCAAATTTTCTTGTTAAACCAGAAAAGCAACACACAAGACAAAGATCTGAAAATGTCTCAGTGGTTTGGTTTGGTTTGGTTTGTTTTGTTTTACGGCATATCAACCTCAGTGGGTCATTTAATGCCAATAAAGTTTTGAAATAAATCAATTCTTAATGGATAATACAATTTTTTTTATAAATACATTTTTCTATTTAACCCATAGATGGGACCCTAACAGGTACTACCACACCGGGTCAGAGTGGACCAGGGAGCAATGGTGATGAAGGGGTGCTCCACATTCCCCAAACCTCCAAAACTGGAACCTCACCATCAGATAGAGTTTAACGTCATTCCCAGGACATGTAGACCCACAGCCACCGCCTTCTAGCACCCATATGATAAAAAAGGGGTTAGGGCTTGCCATAAGGGCAATAGGGTTGGGAAAATCATATAGGTGCTAGGGCTTGACGTGACCAGCCGATTGATCGGAGGGGGCCTCTCCGACCGCCCGTCTAGCCCAAGATAGAGCCAAAGTGGAGTATTGCATGTCATAAACTGCTCATCCACCTGGGCTCTATCCTTAAGTATCACGGGTTGCCACCCACGGCCAACAGGTGGCCCCATTGGGGGAGTCTTACCCCTCTGCAGAGGTGCAGTCGGTGCATTCTAACGCCCCAGCCGACAGGGCGGGTCTCAGTGGTATCATTACTACTGCAAATAGTAGCTGAGAATATTGTTATCAATTTTTTATATTTGGCTCGCGTATTTGGAATAAACGATTTAATGAAATATCTATTTCAACTTACGTTATTTTCTCAATTTTCTTGAGTTAATATTCTGGGAACATTTTTAAAACTAACGCACTCCTATATACTCAAACAAGAACAACAACCACAATGTGGAACATGTCAAACACCTTTGACAGTTAAACACTTATTCGTGGAATGTAGGTTTTTTGCTCAAATCAGAAACCGTTATTTTAAAGCAAACAATATGAAAGATGTGTTTGAAAATGTCAACATGGAGGATATTCCCTCTTTTTTGAGAGAAATAAAATTATACCATAGAATATAGACATGAAACAAATCAATACCATACAATATAATCCCCAATAATGCTAACACATTGTTAAAACCAATTACTAAAACTAGCAAATATATGCACCCTCCGGGTGCAAGTATTTTAGTAAAATTTTATAATGAAATATGATATTAAATTAGAAAGGCTAATGAAACTGAATAAGAATGTAGATAAAAAGATTTTGAACAGAGGGGGTATGATTGAAAAAATAGAACAACTTTGAAACTAACTCTTCCATCATTTTCCGTTACTCCCGTCTTTCATTGGTAAATTTTCCTAATTAAACTGTTTAGTTAAAATAGGAAGTAAAGAATAATATTACAGTTATTTCTTCTTGTTAAGGGATTTCTTTTAAGATTTATTGAAGAGATTTTTGCTTATATTCATTAAAATAAAACCAAACAATTAGAAATCAATAACGCTGAGCACATATTTATTAAATTCGATTTTTTAATATCAATATGTAAATTAGCCTTCCGTTCACTCTGTAAACCGCTATTTTGTTGTATATATAAATATAATTGCATGTTGTTAGTATGTAGATATGGGCTAATAGTATTAATAATGTAAAACAATTTATTAATAATTGAGGTTAAAATAAAAATAAAATCATAGAGAATGTGAAGTCAATAACTAAAGGAATTGTGACTTGAGTAGTGATGTAGTTTCGGTTACAGACAAAAAAGCAAACAATCTCCATTATAATAAGATGTATAGATAAAAATACACGATATGTATTACTTCCTAAGCGTTAGGCATGACATAACCCCAGACGGGTTGATATGCCGTTAAAATCACAAACAAACAAACAAACATTTTTAAACACAATCTTTCCAAGTTAATCTAGTATTTTTACTGGATATTTTAAACGATCGTTTTCTTGGCACATTTTATTCTTTCTTTTTTTCTTTTCTGGATTTTACGGAATATCAAACCTTGTTGGGTTATATTATACCGAAGAAATGTTGTTAAATTCATTCTTGATAGGTATTGAAAATTATTTTTTAACTCAATTTTGACGCACATTTTTAGCTCATTTTATATTCTATTTAACACATAGATGGGTCCCTAAAAGATACTACCACTCCGAATCATATATATATACATATATATCTTCTTATTATAATGGAGATTGTGTGCTTTTCCGTTTGTAACCGAAACTATATTCCTACTCAAGTCACAGTTCTCTTAGTTATTGACATCACATTCTCCATGATTTTATTTTTATCTAAACCTCAATTATTAATAAAATTGTCTTACGTTATTAATACTGTTAACTATGTCTACATACTAACAACATGCAATTATATTTATATATACAACAAAATAGCGCTTTACAATGTGAACGGAAAGGCTAATTTGCATATTAATATTAAAAAATCGAATTTAATAAATATGTGCTTAGTATTATTGATTTCTAACTGTTTGGTTTTATTTTAATGAATATAAGCAAAAATCTCTTCAATGAATCTTAAATGAAATCCATTAACATGAAAAAATAACTGTCATTTTATTCTTTACTTCCTCTTATAACTAAATACTTAAATTAGAAAAAATAACAATGAAAGACGAGAGTGATGAAAGAGTAAGTTTCAGTTGTTCCATTTTTCGATTATACTCCCTCTGTTTCAAATCTTTTTATCTGCATTCTTATTTAGTTTCATTAGCCTTTCTCATTTAATACAATATTTTATTACATTAAAACTTAAATACTTGCACCCAAAGGGTGCATATATTTGCTAGTATATATATATATATATATATATATATATATATATATATATATATATATATATGTATATTGAGGCCGTAATTATAAATTTTTTTCGTCCTACCTTGTGCAAACAAATCAGACCTAGGCACTCGCTTATTTTATTGGGTGAGTGTCTGGGGCCTGGTGTCACTTAATGGGGACTTAAAAGAAGAAAGTAAAATATTTTTTTTCTTTCCCTAACCCCCCCCCCCCTCATATATATACCCATATGTATTTACAATTTGACTTTTAGTCGTCTCCGGCTGTATAAACCTTGATGAGCAACCGGACGAAAGGGCCCTTGTTTTTATCAAATAAAACAAATTTTTTTTTCTCTTTTCCTTCGTATCCACCTATATAGGAGATCATAATGATTACCCTTAAAGTATTATTTAAATTTGCCTGTACCACAAATTTATTTATATATATATATATATATACATATATGGACAAAGGAACAGAACTCAGACAAGTATATTTAGGAGATATATTTTGCCGTGCATTGAGCTCGGCTTCATCAGTCGTTTATTTATTTATATAGAATATGTTTATATAAAAAAATGTTTATATAAAATAAACGACTGATGAATCGATATCAATGCACCGCGATATCCTACATATACATGTCTGAGTTGTGTTCCTATATATATATATTATATATATATATATATATATATATATATATATATATATATATATATAATATATATATATATATATATATATATATATATATATATATATATATATATATATATATATATTGTATATATTATTATATATATATATATATATATATATTATATATATACTAGCAAATATATGCACCCTCCCGGGGTGCAAGTACTTAAGTTTTAATATAATAAAATATCATATTAGGTCTATAGTTAACATTATCAATGTTGCTTATAGCACTAGCTTCGAAAATTTGTCTAAGTCTTTTGTTGTGGATATAAGCCAACATATACGCATTATCGAAATCGAAATTATGTTTATCATTTAGCATATGTTGGAAGAGACAATTATTAAGGTCGCCTATTTTAATACTGCGTTATTTATATATGTATATTCATTAATGTTTTTTTGGACACTATACCATCGTCCTTAGTGGACGGGAAAGTGCGTACAATGAGAACAAGGAATTGTTTTTGCATCTTTCAAAAACAAATTTGTTGATCTGAGTCGACCAAGTTTTCTTGCTAAACCAGAAGAGTGACACCCAAGATAGAGATCTTTGAAACCAGTAAATATTTCAGTGAAATCATTGCTATACCAAATAAAGTAAAAGTCGTCGGGGCGGCCTAATGTCGGTATCGGCCAGACAGCGAGGGAGTCTATCCCCTTTTCACTTGCGCTAGACCAAGGAGATTATTTCAGCATCTGAGGTGGTGCGCCACACCTACCATCAGCTCCTCACTTTACCGCACCGATCCCTGTGCTACTCATTCGCTGAGTTGACGAGGACCGGTATCGAACCAATAACCTTGTGATTCCTAGCCGAACACTCTACCGACTGAGCTAAACCGGCCTTTTGCTATACCAAATAGCAGAAAAAATATTGTTGTTTATTTTCATAGTTTGCTTGCGTGTTTGGAATAAATGGGTTAATGAAATAGCTATTTAAACTTATGTTATTTTCTTAAATTTTTCGAGTTTAATTTTAAAACATTTTTAAACTAAATCGAATTTTGCGGCATATCAAGTTTTGTTGGGTTACCTAGGTAGTAATATCTCAACCACAGAAAGCGATGTTAATACACGAATAGGAAAGGCATGGTTGGCCACCAACAAATTATCAGTCATATGGAAATCCGATCTCCCCGACAAGCTAAAGAGACGATTCTTCCAGGCTGTGGTTATATCGGTACTGCTGTATAGCTGTACCACTTGGACCCTAACGAAGCGCCTTGAGAATAAGCTATATGGGAGCTGCACAAGAATGCTGCGAGCGGTCTTGAATACGTCCTGGAAGCAGCACCCCACAAAGAAGCAACTGTACGGTCACATGCCCCCATCTCACAAACCATACGAGTAAGACGGCTAGACATGCAGGACACTGCTGGAGAAGCAAGGACGAGCTCGTAAGCGACGTACTACTGTGGAAGCCAACACACGGGCACGCTAATGTGGGCCGCACAGCCAGGACATACATTGACCAACTATGTAAGGATGCTGGCTGCTGTGCGGGGGAGCTCTTAGAGTCGATGAATGATAGGGAAGGTTGGCGAGAGATCGTCATGGATATCCGTGCAAATTGCGCTACATGATGATGAATGATGATGATGATGATACCGAAGAAGTTTTGTTCTATTCATTCGTGATGGGTATTGAAAATAAAATCATGAAATCAATTTTTCAAACATAATTTCCTTAACTCATTTTCTTCTATTTAACAAATAGACGGGACCCTAACAGGTACTACCATTCCGGGTCAGTGTGGACTTGCGGGTAATGGCAATGAAGGGGTACTCCACACTCCCCCCAGAGGTCTAGAATTGAGCTCAGTCGGTAGAGCGTTCGGCTAGAAACCACAAGGTTCCTAGTTCGATACCGGTCCCCGCCAACTCAGCGTATGAGTAGCACAGGGATCTGTGCGGTAAAGTAAGGAGCTGATGATAGGTGTGGCGCTCCACCTCAGATGCTAAAAACACTCCTTGGTCTAGCGCTATTGAAAAGGGGATAGACTCCCTCGCTGACTGGCTGATACCGACTTTAGGCCGCCCCGTGGACTTTACTTACTTTACAGGTTTAACATCATACACAGGACTCTAAGACCCTCAGCCACCGCTTTCTAGCACATATAAGATAAAAAGGGTTTGGGGGTTTACCATATTTATTTACTGTTTTTGCCGCCTTTTATTTACCACTTGTGTTATATACCTCTTTTATTCTTCTGGCCGGATCTGGTATATCTTCTACAGGTCTGGTCTTTCTTGGGGGTTCCGTGTCTGGTTCTGCTGGGGACCATTTCTTATCAGAAGCCTTGTGTCATTGTTAGCTTTTAGTAATAACAACAAGACTTCGATTTACTTTGGATGTTATTTTATTTCGGAACCCCAGGACCAGACAACTGCGCGCTGAGAGTCACATCTTGCTAGCTTCTAACTCTGCAACTGACTAACTGCAACTAACTACTGCAACTGACTTACTGAGTTGCCCACCTTAAACCGGAAGCGGGCTTTCTATCGGGGTTCCGTTCTCACGATTCTATCCCCAGAAAGCAAGGTGAGAGTGAGGTCAAGCATTGTCACTCACTCTCAAGGCCATCAGCTGTACTGATTGCCATAAGGATCTCTATACTACCTTAAAAAGTAATAGGGATCCAATTAATATGTAACACTTGTTCGTTGTTTGGTTGGATTTTATGGCATATAAACCCGTTGGACCATTTTGTGTCAAAAAGTTTTTTTTCTATTCATTCTTGAAGATGACTCAATTAGTTAAACACATTTTTAAAATCATTATTTTCTATTTAACCCATATATGGGACCCTAACAGGTACTACCACTACGGGTCAGTGTGTCTATGTTTTAACGCCCTGTTGGCGGGGCGTTAGAATGCACCGACTGCACCTCTGCAGAGGGGTAAGACTCCCCCAATGGGGCCACCTGTTGGCCGTGGGTGGCGACCCGTGATGCTTAAGGATAGAACCCAGGTGGATGAGCAGTTCATGACATGCAATACTCCACTTTGGCCCTATCTTGGGCTAGACGGGCGGTCGGAGTGGCTCCCTCCGATCAATCGGCTGGTCACGTCAAGCCCTAGCACCTATATAATTTTCCCAACTCTATTGCCCTCATGGCAAGCCCCAACCCCTTTTTATCATATGGGTGCTAGAAGGCGGTGGCTGTGGGTCTACATGTCCTGGGAATGACGTTAAACTCTATCTGATGGTGAGGTTCCAGTTTTGGAGGTTTGGGGAATGTGGAGCACTCCTTCATCACCATTGCTCCCAGGTCCACTCTGACCAGGAGTGGTAGTACCTGTTAGGGTCCCATCTATGGGTTAAATAGAAAAATGTATTTATAACAAAATTGTATTATCCATTAAGAATTGATTTATTTCAAAACTTTATTGGCATTAAATGACCCACTGAGGTTGATATGCCGTTAAACAAAACAACCCAAACCATATATGTGTTAAATAGAACAAATCTTCTAAAAATGTGTTTAAAAATGTGAGATAAAAACATTGAGTGCTTATTAAGAATGATTAAAATAAAACGTCTTCGGCATGAAATAACCCAACAAGGATTGACATGCCGTAAAAACCAACCAACCAACCAACCAATAAAAGGCAGACCAGTCTCGGTCGGAGTGACTTTTCTTTCTTTTATTTATACATACCGCTTTCTTCTTTTTCTTTCTTTCTTTCTTTCTTTTCTTTCTTTTCCATTTCTTCCATAATTTTTTTTTCTTTTCAGGATCTTTCTTTCTTTCTATATTATTTCTTTCTTTCTTTCTTTTAATTCTTTATTTGCATTATCTATCTATCTATCTTTCTTTCTTTCTTTCTTTCCTTTCTTTATTTCTACTCTACATTCTTTCTTTCTTTCTTTCTGTTTTTCTTTCTTTCCCTTTTGTTTTATTAATTCTTTCTTTATTTTTTCTCCTTTTCTTTCTTTCATTCACTTTTTTCTTTATTTATTTACTATGTCATGTTTAAATATTTTCTTTCTTTCTTTCTTTCTTTCTTTCTTTCTTTCTATTTCTTCTTCCTCTTCCATTCCTTCTTTCCATCCTTTTTTTTTATTTTAAACTGGTCCTTTTTTATTATTTGTTTATTTATTTCTTACAGTTTTTTTCCCATTTTATTTCTTCCATTCATTTATTCTTTCTTTCTTTCCTTTATTTATACATGTTTCTTTCTATCTTCTTCTTTCTTCTTTCTTTTTTCGGATATTCTTTCTTTCTTTCTTTCTTTCATTCGGACATTCTTTCTTTCTTCTTTCTTTCTTTCATCGGACATTCTTTTTCTTTGTTTCTTTTTTTCATTCCGACATTCTTTCTTTCTTTTTTCATTCGACATTTCTCTTTCTTTCTTTCTTTTCTTTCGGACATTCTTTCTTTCTTTCTTTCTTTTTTCAGACATTCTTTCTTTCTTTCTTTCTTTCTTTCATTTTCTTTCATTCAGACATTCTTTCTTTCTTTCTTTTTTCATTCGGACATTCTTTCTTTCTTTCTTTCTTTCTTTCATTCGGACAATCTTTCTTTCTTTGTTCTTTTTTTTCTTCATTCCGACATTTCTTTCTTTCTTTTGTTCATTCGGACATTGTTTCTTTCTTTCTTCTTTCTTTCTTTCATTCGGACATTCTTTCTTTCTTTTCTTTTTTTTTCATTCGGACATTCTTCTTTCTTTCTTTCTTTTCTTTCATTCGGACATTCTTTCTTCTTTTGTCATTCGACATTCTTTCTTCTTTCTTTCCCCTTTTTCGGTGGACATTTCTTTTTTTCATTCTTGTTCTCTTTCATTCGGGATATCTTGTCTTTCTTTCTTATTCTTTCTTTTCTTTCCTTTCTTTCATTTGGACTTCTTTATCTTTCCTTTTTTCTTTCTTCTTTTTTTCTCTTTTCAATTCGGTGTCAGGCATTTTTCTTTCTTACTTTCTCTTTTCTTTCTTTTTCATTCGGACATCCCTTTCTCCCTTTTCTTTTTTTCCTTTTCATTCGGACATTTCTTTTTCTTTCTTTGTTTTCTTCTTCTTTCTTTTTATTTCGGACATTTATTTCTTTTTCAAATTGGGGACAATCTTTTCTTTGTCTTTCTTTATTTCTCTCTCTTTTTTTTCAAATAATCCGGATATTCTTTCTTTCTTTTTTTTTCTTTTCATATCAGGGGTTTTCTTTATTTTTTCTGCTTTTTTTCTTTCCATTTCTTCCCTTTCCTTTCTTTCTTTTCTTCTTCTTTTTTTTCCTTTTTCTTCTTTCTTTCCTTTTTTCTTTCCCTCTTCTCTCTTTTCTTTTCCTTA
>JALAJA010000085.1:185180-197680 GCA_023376005.1 Doryteuthis pealeii
GTTTAAAATGATTGAACTTTAGCCGTTCTTAGCTTTTAAGTATAAAGCGTTTACTTATTCAAAATTCTTGGAATGATATAACTACTAGAAGCGGCTACCCGGTGTCGCCTGGATAAAAAAAAGTCGTCGGAGTGGCCTAACAGTAAACGAAATTAGTGGTAGGAAAAGTACCTCTAAATCAAAGCTAAAGGCAACCAGCCAAAAAGATAGACTCCAAAAATGGAAAGGCCACTTCCAGAACTGCTGGGACCCTCCCCCCCCAAAAAAATCATAGAGAATAATACCCAAATATTGTAGATAAACAGCTAGATATCAAGCTAGGGGATTTCACAATAGATGAAATCATGGTCCGTTTTGTTTTACGGCATATTAACCTCAGTGGGTCATTTAATGCCAATAAAGTTTTGAAATAAATTCTTTTTTAATAGATTACTCAATTTTTTTATAAATACATTTTTCTATTTAACCCATAGATGGGTAGATGAAATCAACCAAGCTTTAAAGAAGCTAAAAGGTAGAAAAGCAGCAGGACTCGACGAAATACCCCCGGAGGTGTGGAAGATAGGAAAGTTCAATGACATACTGATTAGGCTATGCAATGCAGCCAATCAGCGAGGGAGCCTATCCCCTTTTCACCAGCGCTAGACAAGGAAATTAGGAAATTTTGCTTCTGAGGTGGAGCACCACACCTACTTTCAGTTCCTTACTTTACCGCGCAGATCCCTGTGCTACTCATACGCTGAGTTGGCGAGGGCTGGTATCGAACAAAGAACCTTGTGGTTTCATGTCGAACGCTCTACCGACTGAGCTTCTCCGGCCCTTCTGGGTAGAAGGGGATAAAAAGTTAGTCTCACAGATCTATTATTACAGAATCAGGATTTGGACCCTGGCAGGATCCAAATGGGGCATTTGGATTCATGTCAGCGAGTTTGTACCCTAAGTAAATAAAATCATCGAATTCATTAAAGGATTAAAAAATAAAACAATTTGAAACGTAAACTTTAAATATGTATTAAATAAAACAAACTATATATAGATATATAATACCAGTCATGTATTTATTAAAACTTGTTTTAAAAAACAATGAGGACTGTTTAATGTTGCATGTTCAAATTCTAAGTGTATTTATTCTTAATGTTATGGCGATTTGGGGTAAAAGCAGTGACGTAGTTTTTGTTACAGACAAAAACCGTAGGCAAATCTCCATTATTAATAGATTATATTATATATGCGTATATTATATATGTTGTTGTATAATATATTTATAAATATACATTTATATGTATATATATATATATATAATATATATATATATATATATATATTTCTTTTCATTTGGTTATATAAAAAATAATAATAGTTTGAATAATGTACACATAGGTAAACTCCTAACCGAAACACGTGTAAGTAAAATTGATTAAAATATCCTATATCATCCATTCTATACTTTCTTTCTTTTATTCATTTTTTCAACATACCGTCGGATTCACTTCCAGTTTCATTTTACACACACACACACACACAACACACACAACAACACACAATATATATATATATATATATATATATATATATTATATAATCCAAAAGTCTAGAGAAGAAATCTTCCTTACGACACAAGAGTTTTTTTAAAAAAAACATCGCAGTTTGAGAGCTCAATGTGTGCTTTTAATGTTAGAGTCACAGAGCAAATATATAAGTAAAGAAATAACAAAAGACTTAGAGATTTAGCATTATAGTCTATTTCAGACTATAATGCTAAATCTCTCTTTTGTTATTTCTTTACTTATATATATTATATATATATATATATAATATATATATATATATATATATATATTATATATTAAATATTTTGAAGGCCAGTACAATGCGTATGAAAAATAAAAACAAAAATATGTTTTTTTGCCTTATCGATTTCGAAGCATGAACTTCATCATCAGAGTTTATTTTCAGAAATGGACGTGCTTATGTTTTTATTTGTGTGGTTATAATTTCTCTTCTTATTTCCTTTTCCTCTCCTTTTTTCTTTCTTTCTTCTTCTTCTCCTTTATGAATGAAATGGGCGAATAACTGTAATTTCTTATTTCTCTCTTTTTTTTAAAATGTTTGTTGAGAAAAAATGTATCTAATACCGCCCGTCATCCGGTCAATGTGTTCCAAGTTTGTTGCCATGTCAAAATTCAAAATTCAAAAAAAAACAAATAAATAAATAATAATAAAAAACCGTCAATAGAGAAATTTATATACCTAGCTTTTGTTTCGTTTTCCTTTTTCTTTTCTTTTTCCTTTCTCTCTCTTTTTTTTTGTGTTTTTTTTTTCTTTGTTCTCTAATTCAAAATTTTTTAAAAGGAGAGGAAAAGGAAATAAGAAGAGAAATTATAACCACATAAATAAAAACACAAGTACGTCCATTTCTAATACGAAACTCTGATGATGAAGTTCATACTTCGAAATCGATAAGAAAAAAATAGCATCTTTTTGTTTTTATTTTTTATACGTATTGTATTGGTCTTCAAAATATTAATATATTATAACATACTTAACAATGCTTCAAGCAAATTACCAATTGCTTATATAATATATATATATATATATATATATATATATATATATATATATATATATATATATATATATATTAAACCAAATAAACTAGTTATTAAATAATTTTAAATTTTCACCTTTTAACTATTAATACGACCTATAACATATCTTTTATTAAATAATAATTGAAAAAATAATTCCCACAAATTTTTAATTCAATAATCAAAAACCGTTCCTGATCTACGAAAATATAAACAAGCGTTCCTCTAGTAAATTTAAGTCCCATTCCAACGGGCATGTTCATAGCACCTAAGATTAATAGTAAACTTGATTAATTTAAAGTAACCCTGAAGAATCTATCGATGAAACTCGAGTAGGTTACTCATTTCCATTCTTAAAATAAATTCATGCTCTACATTGTATTGAGCACTTTGTATTTGTTTTTTCTCAACCTTAACCTCTGGATATTGTGCGCTTCCAACGATCGTTCTTATACCCACTGGTAAGTTAATACTTATACATATACATATATATATATATATATATATATATATATATTGTGTGTGTGTGTGTGTGTGTGTGTGTGTGTGTGTGTGTGTGCGGCTGTAGAAATTGGTCAATTCGTCGAATTAGTGGATATACGAGGCTTAAAAAAGATATTGCTTTAAAAAGTACATATTTCCGTGTAAATTGGAGATATCAATTTCATCCTCGTTTCAGATAGAGTTTGATGAGTAGATTACAATTCAACAGAAAAAGGTGGTCAGTTGGACGAATTTGCAGAGATATAGAAGTCTTAAAAATATGATAGTACCTTAGAAAGGTACATGTGCTCGTGTAAGTTGAAGGTGTTTATATTATAGTCGTTTCTGGTAGTGTAAATTATAATGCGGTCGAGTCAGGCGGTCAATTCAACGAATCGCTGGATATACGGGGTTATTTTTAAACTTGCTTAGCGCCTTGAAAATTTAATATTTCCGAGTAAATTGAAGATATCAATTTTATCGTCGTTTCTAGTAGAATTCGATGCGTAGATTAAAATGCGACCACAGAAAGCGGTCAATTCGGCGAATTTATTGAGATATGAGGCTTTTAAAGAAACTTACTTAGATTGGTTGGTTGGTTGGTTGGTTGGTTGGTTGGTTGGTTTTACGGCATGTCAACCCCTTGGGTTATTTTATGCCGAATACTTCTATTGGTAAGTTGGTATTCAAAAATGTTTAATGCCGACAAAGTTGTGAAATAATTTAATTTTTAATGGATAATACAATTTTGTTTATAAACTCTTGTTTTCTATTTAACCCATAGATGGGACCCTAACAGGTACGACCCCTCCGGGTTAGAGTGGGCCGGGGGGCAATGGTAATGAAGGGATGATCCACATTCCCCAAACCTCCAAAACTGGAACCTCAACATCAGATAGAGTTTAACGTCATTCCCACGACATGTACACCCGCAGCCACCGCCTTCTAGCACCCATATGATAAAAAGGGTTGGGGCTTGCCATAAGGGCAATAGGGTTGGGAAAATCATATAGGAAACTTACTTAGAGCCTTAAAAAGTACATATTTTCGTGTAAATTTAAGGTGTTGATTTTATTGTCGTTTCTTGTAAAAATAAATGTGCAGATTACAATGAAAAATTAAGAAAGTGGTTAATTCGACAAATTTGCGGGGATAGAAGACTTTTAAAAATGCCCCTGGCAGTGTCTTAAAAAAATATATATTTCTGTGTAAATATAAGGTATCGACTTTATTGTCTTTTCAGGTAGAGTTAGATGCGAAGGTTATAATGCGACCGAAAAGAGTGATCAGTTCAACGAATTGTCGGATATACGAGGCTTTAAAAAAAGATAGTGCTTTACATCGTAAAAAAGGCATCGACATACATAGTTCAAACTGTGGTCGTGACTGGCATTCCCTTCAGTCACACTAATTATCGTGAAAAAAGAACATGTTTTCGTATAAATTTAAAGTGTTGATTTTATTGTCGTTTCTTATAATGTCGGTTATTATATGTGAAAATTCATTAAGGGAATGGTGATCCTCTTTCACCGGTCACCAGCAGCAACCCTTAGGGTCATATGATGCCCACTATAAAAGAGGGGTCCTTGAAGAATTCGGTCTCTTTTGCCTCTAGCGTTGGCTAGCTTCACTGCTACGTATCGTCAGAAGACCCCAGACGGCGACGACTAGGAACCCCCGACACGTTGGAAGCAGGAGCGGCAGACGCACACCTAAAAACCAATTCTTCAGGGCCCAACAAGTTACGAGGAACAGAACTAACAAGGATTACAGCTAAATTCCGCAGGCATTTTTTATCTGCAACCTTTAACCCGTTAACCCCTTTGCTACATTCAATTCTCCTTGGAATACTTTTACCAACCAAACTCATTGAACTCTTTGTATTCCCTTTGGACTCTATGAACATTAAAACTCGTTTGGTTGTTTCATTTTATGTATATTGTTACCCCTGTTTGATATTTGTTTTATGTTTTACATGTAAAGTAAACATTTTGTTCTACAAAAAGTCGTTTGTCTCCTTTCTTCAAAAGCAGCACCCACCTCCTCACTGCGTACGGTCTATTCTCTTACAAAACGTAGGGTTTAAACAGTGCTTTTCCGGGGACAAAAATTCCCATATATAAAGCGACCGTAGAAAGCGGTAAATTTGTTGGATATATGATGCTTTAAAAAACTTACTGTCTTAAAAAATACATATGTTGGGATTGTCTGCCCTTTGCCTGGAAGAGTTATCTTCCCGCTGGGTTTCCGTTTCCGACCACGAGGGGCGGTTGTATTTAAGCGCCTGATTCAAACTCTCTCACTCTCTTTTCTCCTTCTTCTCGGCCTGATCAACATGGGTTAGACATTTGTGTCTACACCCACTCTCGTAGGGGGTCTCTATCCCCCACGTACGGACTAAGTCAGTAAGTGACTTCAACCTTTATGGTCTATCCATAACTCCTTCTATATTTGATATGTACATGTACGTAACTATTCAATGTGTCCTTTTATTATATCTTGTTTTCTTGTATGTGTATTTCATGTTATATGTTAATCCATGTGCCTGTATTAAAGCCCATCTTGTTATATGTTTAACACCCTTGTCGGAGTTTGGTCGTTTCAATAAGTTATACCAAATATTATAACCTTGAACCTTACAAGTAGTGACCCCGTCTAAAGAATTCTCAGGTATGGGCTATCGTCCTTGTCTACGAGCCTCTCTATCGAACCAACCAATCACGAGCCTGCATACTTTGGCGGCAAAGCCAAAGAGGTAAATTCTTTTCCCCGTCTTTCTGATTCAGCCCTCAACGGAGTCAGATGTCAAATTAGAACGTCTATATATCCAGCGGAACTATCAGATGATCGTAGCAAGGGACTTCTATAACTAACCCTACCTCAGGATTTCAGCTAAGTGGACAAACTGTAAACATTTTTCCGCAGACAAACCAAAAAGTTTGCAACCCTATTGTTTTATATCTGTAATACATGTCTTTTATTCCAATTCTAGTTGTTTGGTTTTATTCTTTAACTCTTAACCTGTCTGTCACCACATTCGTTAAATTCTTTATAATCTATCTATCTATCTATCTCTCTCTCTCCCTCTCTCTCTCCCTCTTCTCTCTCTCTTCTCTCTCTCTCTCTCTCTATCTATCTATCTATCTAACAGTCTGTCCATATCTATCTATCTATCTATAGTCTATCCATATCTATCTATTTATCTATATATCTATCTATTAGTCTATCCATATCTATCTATCTATCTATCTATCTATGTGTCTACCTATCTATCAATCTATCTACCTATCTATCAATCTATCTATCTGTCTATTAACCATCTCTCTCTCTCTCTCTCTCTCTCTCTCTCTCTCTCTCTCTCTCTGTCTATGTATATATATATATATATATATATATTATATATATCAGTCTGTCCATATCTATCTATCTATCAATCTATCTATCTATACATCTATCTATCTATCTATCTATTTCCCCCTCTCTTCTCTCCCCCCTCTCTCTCTCTCTATCTATGTCACATTGTTTTTTTTACACGAACCACTGACTAATTTGTTAGGGAATTCGAACCTTTCGAGGAATCTATCATTATATTCCTATGTTTGTGTGTGAAATACAGGTTGGCTAAATGTTCATATTTTGCAAACTTTGTATAGAGACTATTATTTTTCTTTATACCCGACGTGATTTGAACCCGCAACCTTACACATATGTTCGTATACATTTCATCATCATCATGTCATGCAGGCAGCACGGATATCCATGACAATCTCTCGCCAACCTTCCCTATCATTCATCGCCACAGGGAGTTCTTCTTCGCTGCAGCCAGCATCTTTACATAGCTGGTCGATATAGGTCCTTGCTGGGCGGCCCACACTGGCATGTTCATGTGTTGGCTTCCACAGGAGAACATCACTTATGAGTTCATCCTTGCTTCTCCAGCAGTGTCCTGCATGCCTAGTCCGTCTCACTCGGATAGTCTGTGAGATAGGGGACAGGTGACCATACAGCTGCTCCCTTGTGGGATGCTGTTTCCACGACTTGTTCAGAACTGCTCGCAGCATTCTTGTGCAGCTCCCATCTAGCTTATTCTCGAGGCGCCTCGTTAGGGTCCAGGTAGTGCAGCCATACAGCAGTACTGATATGACTACAGCCTGGAAGAGATGTCGCTTTAGCTTGTCAGTGAGATCAGACTTCCATATGACAGACAATTTGTTTGTGGCCATCCATGCCTTTCCTATTCGTGTGTTAATATCGTTATCTGTGGATGAGATATTACTACCCAGGTACGTGAATTGTTCTACTGGCTTAAGGGGCTTACCGTCTAACGTGGAGATGTCTCCTTTCTTTCTGAAGCCCAAGAACTCTGTTTTGGCAGAGTTCACATGCAGCCCGCGCCCGGTTTCGACCGGGGGTCCGGTGAGCTTCGGCCGCTGGACCGGTGATGGTATATTAATAGCGTCGATCCCAGAGGGCCATCCCTCCAGGCAATACCTGCCCCCTTTGGGGACAGGGCTGGGTTTATTGCCCAGCGCCTGAGGCGCCCCCCTTGAGGGGAAATGCCGATGGGATCGACGCAATTTTTGTTCTCTCCCACCCATTAGCTTCGGCTTGTGGGTGGGCCCACGTTAAAACGGAGCCTTGTGCTTTTTTTGTCGATTTTATTCCTAGTCACATACCGTTGAGTATTAAGTATAATTTTGTTTTTTTAGAAATGACATAAAGTTATTTTTAAAATTTCTTTGCCAGTTGCTGACAAATAATCGGTCAGTTAAAGTGCACACAGAAAAAAAGTAGAAAATTACTGGCTATTATTTTCGAGAAATACGTACGCTCACCTATCAATATAAAAAAAAAATGATATTACGGCGAGTCTCCTCAGCCCGTGGTTGTTAGGACGACCACACGGCTCGGAGCATTGATCAAAATATGGTAACGAGCCAGACTAAATTATCTTACTTCCGCCACGAAATTGTCGGTATCTGCATGCAGGTGCGTGACTGATACCAGTCATTATACGAATGGCGGGAAAGGTCAGAGAGTGGAAAATGATACATATATATTGCGTGTATATATATATATATATATATATATATATATATATATATGTGTGTGTGTGTGTGTGTTTGTGTGTGTGTGTATGTCTGTGTGTATATGTATATATATACATATATATGTATGTGAAAATAAAATGGAAATTAATCCGACAGTATGAATAAGATATAATGAAAAAACAAACGATGTTTACAACTGAAATAGGCTCATCAGAAGAGAAAGTGTGCCAACCGTTTCGGGGCCCAATTCTCTTGACGGTTTAAAAAGCAACACTCGGCCCATCCTCAACTAATATGAGGACCCTATTGCATTATAATGTATCAACCGCACGTGGGTCGGTCATCAACAAAATTGATTAATTCCAACGTTTGACTAGCAGCGTTCTGTTTTTACTAACTGTCTTTTTCCCGTCTTATATTTTTGTTGATGACCGACCCACGTGCGGTTGATACATTATAATGCAATAGGGTCCTCATATTAGTTGAGGATGGGCCGAGTGTTGCTTTTTAAACCGTCAAGAGAATTGGGCCCCGAAACGGTTTGCACACTTTCTCTTCTGATGAGCCTATTTCAGTTGTAAACATCGTTTGTTTTTTCATTATATCTTATTCATATATGTATATATATATATATATATATATATATATATATATATATATATATATATATAATATATAAATATATATATATATATATATATATATATATATAGTATATATATATAAGTAAAGTAAAGTCGTCGGGGCGGCCTAATGTCGGTATCAGCCAGACAGCGAGGGAGTCTATCCCCTTTTCAATAGCGCTAGACCAAGGATATTATTTTAGCGTCTGAGGTGGAGCGCCACACCTACCATCAGCGCCTCACTTTACCGCACAGATCCTTGTGCTACTCATACGCTGAGTTGGCGAGGGCCGGTATCGAACCAGGAACCTTGGGATTCCTAGCCGAACGCTCTACCGACTGAGCTAAACCGACCATATATATACATATATATATGTATATGTATATATATATGTATATATACATATATATACGTATATGTATATATATACGTATATGTATATATATACATATATATATGTATATGTATATATATATACATATATATATATGAATATGTGTATATATACATATATATATATATATGTATATATATATGTATATATATACATATATAGATATGTATGTGTATATATATACATATATATGTATATATATATATATATATATATATATATATATATATATATATATATATCTTTCGTGTCGGACTAAATAGCGGAGGAGGGTGTGGTGATATTGTATAACATGATTGATATCCTCACTGTGAGACTCGTAAGCTGGTACGTTCGATCAATTCCAATTCTCATCGTGATGACTCGGCTTTGCCGATTGAAGAGGAGTGCGAGTGGAAAGGCTGCACCTATTCTGCGGGTTCACCGATGATGATCGGAGAAACGACCGGGCATTTCTTTCACACACACACACACACACACACACACACACGAGAGTGGCAGTCGGAAGGGAGCTCCGTTTTTACTTCGTTGTCTCTTCTCTTCAGCTATGACATTGAGTGAACTGATTAGTATCAATTTCTACGGTCGCATTGAAATCTACGCGTCGAACTCTACCAGAAACTCTATTCTATTAATAATGGAGATTGATTCTATTTTTGTCTGTAAAACTACGTAATTGAGGTCGCTAACTTTCCGGGAAATTTCATATGGACCTTGAAATCGTGCCTTAAGCGGGTGACCAGATAAGGGTAACAATACTAGTACTTTATCCCCTGTTTCGAAGCTTCTAGGGACTGTATTTCGATCATAGTGTTGCTTCATCCAGTTCTGACTTATCCGGAGGTTTTCTCGTGCTACTTTGCTAGTTTCGTACAACCGAGTTCTAAAGCGAATCATATATTCTTAGGATTCCCTCGTTGGACTGTCTTGCAGCCATTTTTCTCTTAACATTGGTAAAGGTCCTCGCACGGAATGTCCGAATATCATCTCGAAAGGACTAAATCCCAAAGATTCTTGTGGGGCATCTCTGGCTGCGAACATCAGGAAAGGGGTGCCTTCGTCCCAATCTTTCTGGTGGTCGAGGCAATAAGCCCAGATCATGGTTTTGAGGGTGGAGTGGAAACGTTCCAGAGCTCCCTCGGATTGGGAATGGTATGCGCTTGACTTTACTGTTTTGATGCCTAGGGATTTCAAATCTGGTTGGAATGTCCGAGACATAAAATTTGACCCTTGGTCAGTTTGCACTATCTTCAGTAGTCTGACCATGGAGAAGAAGTTGAGGAGAGCCGTCGTAATCTTCCCAGCTACGAAACTACGTCACTGCCTACGTCACATTACCCAAGATCCTCTATACATAGAATAAAGAACAACTCTATAATCAGTTTTAGGATTTTTTATTTATTCTTAATCTCGTCCTTTTTTCAATAACATGAGGTTATCAAAAAAGTTTACAAATAAATAAATACTAACGATTTTGTCTAAAATTTATGTAATAATACATTTTTGAAGGCGAAATAATGCAAATTTATGTTTAAAAACATATTTATTTAATTAAAAAAAATTTTTTTTTTGTTCCCTTAATATTTTCAGGCTATGCCCATCTTCAGAGAGTTGAGAAAAAAAACATAAATTTGCATTATTTCGCCTTCAAAAATATATTATTACATTTTAATTAATGCTTCTAACTCACTATAAAAATAATTTTAAAAAAATCTTTATTTCAATATCCCCGAGCAGGGCCTCATTATTTTTATAGTATTAAAAAAAAATATATATATATATATATTTATATCTGAAATGATTTTCAAAACATCCCGCGAAACAAGACGCCGCACGGAATCTAACGGAGTTTCACTATCTTTGCCGAGCAGAACTTTCAATCTTTGCCGAACGTTTGTATTTACATTAAAACATTCAACGGATTAACATCACAGTTGAGTTTAACAAATACAGATGAAATTTTTGAAAAAAATTTTTTCAACTCTCTGAAGATGGGCATAGCCTGAAAATATTAAGGGAACAAAAAAAAAATTAAATAAATATGTTTTTAAACATAAATTTGCATTATTTCGCCTTCAAAAATATATTATTAGATTTTAATTAATGCTTCTAACTCACTATAAAAAAATGATTTTAAAAAAATCTTTATTAAAATTTATGTGTAAAATATTCAAATTAATTAATAATTAATAGATGCACACAACATTACTTTGCTCTGTTTATCAAAATTAAACCTGGAGTTCTCAAACGTGACGTGAACTCTGCAGCAACATACTGTTGGAGAAAAGGACCAGCTTAGAATCAAGAAACTTGGTACCCCACCAAAGATATATATATATATATATATATATATATATATATATATATATAAGGTTTGTTTAGAATGGCTTTTTGCCGATAATTTTTGGGAGAATAAGTGCTTAATTGGAGTCGGACCTAATTTTGAAAATTAATTAATTAATAATGAATTAGGCGGGAAAACCTATTAAATGTATGGCTAAACAAATCGAGAAAAATCAATCTCTGTATGTACATTTCGGCCTATTAGGCCTCATCAGCAGAGCTATAGATCGGAAGACCGCCCTGTGCGTGATTTGAAACCGGACTGCCAAGCTGACAGGCCGATCCCATAACCTCTACACTAAACGGACCTCTTAGATTTTATGATTTGTTTAGAGTAGGTTAATATTCCTCTTCTAGTGACTTTTATTACATGACGATATGATAAGTTGTAAACAAGGTTTGTTTAGAATGGCTTTTTGCCGATAATTTTTGGGAGAATAAGTGCTTAATTGGAGTCGGAATATATAATGTTGTTCTGGTTCCAACGGGAGAAAATTCAATATTTTATAAAAAAAGAAGGTCCGCAAAATGTATTTTGTTCTCAGAAAATTTTTTTTAATTCTTTTTGTTTTACATATGCAACACGTGTTTCAGATCTTCTGGTATCTTCTTCAGGCTTTGATTGATGATATGAAAATGAATTTTTAGATGCATGTGTATATATATACATACACATGAGTATTTCATCTCCTCTTCCTGTTTTTGTGGGAGTGGAATGGAATTTCATTTTTAACATTAGTCTTTTAAACAGGTGTGTTTTTTTTGGGTGGTTTACTAATAAAGTCATTAGCTGAATTTTTATAACTTTTTTTATTACTTTTTTATTTGGGTTGTCTTGATAAAGTTCATCAGATGTTCATTTGATGAAGAGGAGGTGAAATACTCACGTGTTATTTCGTTGTCTCTTTTCTTCAATTCTGACACTGAGTGTGCTGAATGGAAGCTTGGTGCTATTCTGCAGGTTCACTGAAAACGACCGGGTATTTTTTCCCTCCACACACCCACAAAGGCTACGGG
>JALAJA010000085.1:207680-252704 GCA_023376005.1 Doryteuthis pealeii
TATTGACAACACTAATAAAAAGCTGAAGCAAATTTATTAATAATTGAGTTTGAATATAAATAAAATCATGAAAGAATGTGATGTAAATAACTATGTTAATTGTGACTCGATTAGTAATATAGTTTCGTTACAGACAGAAAAACACACATTATATATATAATAAGTAAGTATATATATATATACTATATATATATATAGCTGTTACGGTATAACACACTGATAAGAAGTGATACTTGGAAACACGTGTCTGTGGATACTATTTATCATTATATGCTCCCTTTTTGTCGAACACTTTAAATAGGGATTAATTGCAGATTCACCGTATCTGCGCGCGCAGCTATGCCTCGCTTTGTTTACATATTGTTGAGGCCTCTAGTGAATTCATTTCCGCTTAGAAATGTATCGATAAAATATTCTCCTATATTTGACAGCTGCCTCTGGCCGTACGGGTTAAGAGGATTGGCGAACGAAAGTTTATTCGGGCTCAAACCCGGCCAGGGTAGCTGTTAAACGGTATAACCACACTGATGAGAAATGGATACTTCGAAACACGTGTCTGTGGATTGAATACTTATATATATATATATATAAACCTGATGAAGGTTTAAATAAACCGAAACGTTTAAGCGTCGATAAATAAATTCATTTTATTTTGGAACACTTCGTTTTTCAAATTTCTTAATATTGTCGGATTTATTTCCATATTACTCCCATATATATATATATATATATTATATAATATATATATTAATAGTCATCCACAGACACGTGTTTCGACTTATTAAGTCTCTTCAGTGTGGCTACACATTTGTAAGCTACCTACAGCCGGAATGGAAATCCGATTTGGTCAGTCGCGCCTTAACCATCAGCTGTCATCACCTACAGAATGCAAAGGGGATTTTAACTGTTTAATACACACATCGCTTTTGATTAAAGGCCGTCATAGAGTGCTCCATCCCTTATATAGGAGAGCGTTGCGATTACGCTTTTAGTTGGCGGTCCATCAGCGAAAATCCCTGCAGAGTGCTCAACCCTATTATATATATATATATATATATATATAATAGTAAGTAAAGTAAAGTCGTCGGGCGGCCTAATGTCAGCATCAGCCAGACAGCGGAGGAGTCTAGCCCCTTTTTCACTAGCGCTAGACCAAGGAGATTATTTTATCATTTGAGGTGGAGCGCCACACCTACGATCAGCTCCTCACTTTACCACACAAATCCTTGTCTTACTCATGCGCTGAGTTTGGCGAGGCCCGGGTATCGAACCAAGAACCTATGATTTCTAGGCCGAACAACATCTACCGACTGAGCTGAACCGACCCTATATATTTATAAAGATTTTATATATTTCTATTATTATTATTATTATTATATTATCATTATATCTTACATCTATTGTCTTCTTCTTCTCTCTTCTTCTTCTTCTTCTTCTCTCTTTATTATTATCATATTATTATTATTATTATTATTTCATTTTATATTTAAAATAATGATAAAGAAATACAGTGTTACATGAACGAACTCCTGGTCGAAACACGTGTTAGTAAATCTATTTTATCCATTCAACTTTTTCTTCCTTCAACATATATATAATATATATAATATATATATATATATAACTTACTCTTAATATATATATATATATATATATTTTTTTTTTTTTTTTTTTTTCAAAATCTATTTCGTTTTAACGACGAATGCACTAGCAAGAAACAGCTCGATCTTAAAGATTGTTCCGGGCATCCAGTCGCTTGTTTGGAGAAGATTTGGTTAGGAAGAACAAACCAGCGATGGATGCCCGCATTAAGCAACACCTCCCCACTAAGATTAGAAATGGAATCGTCGTCCGAACGATGTACTGAGTGAACACTTATGGTTGCTCTATAAGCGAGCATCTCATAAATAACCTCAATTGCGCCCAACTCATTCAGTATTGACTGGTTCTCAGTGTGAGAGCAAGTCACACTCTTTTATCACCTCAAAATGTTGGAGACATTGTATATTCTTACCAGTAAGCCTGCTCTTTGTAAACAAAGAGAGGCTTACTTAGTTTGAATATCATCAATCTTAGATCTTCTCCCCCCCCCTGTTTGAGGTATGAAAAAAATTGTTCTTTTCTTCTTATTATTTTTTAAATTTTTTACTCGTCCCATTTACTGGTTATTTTCATTTTCCTTCGATATTTAGCCCTGATGAGCGAGGAACGAAACATGTTAGCTGGCAACTCGTTTTATTTTCCCTTTAACCCCCTTCTATTGTATAAAGAAAAATGAAACTTTATGAGGTCTGCTTAAAGCATTATTATACTATACTAGCAAATATATGCACCCTCCGGGTGCAAGTATTTAAGTTTTGATATAATAAAATATCATATTAAATTAGAAAGGCTAATGAAACTGACTAAGAATGCAGATAAAAAGATCTGCAACAGAGGGTATAATCGAAAAATAGAACACTTTGAAACTAACTATTCTATTATTTTCCATTACTCCCATCTTTCATTTGGTAAAATTTCCTAA
The DNA here is from genome assembly GCA_023376005.1 of Doryteuthis pealeii. Taxonomy (NCBI): domain Eukaryota; kingdom Metazoa; phylum Mollusca; class Cephalopoda; order Myopsida; family Loliginidae; genus Doryteuthis; species Doryteuthis pealeii. Next base: position 210,205 of record JALAJA010000085.1, read on the forward strand.
TGTAACTATTTAGTTAAAATAGGAAGTAAAGGATAATATTACAGTTATTTCTTCTTGTAAATAAATTTATTTTAAGATTTATCCACGAGATTTTTGTTTATATTTCTTAAGATAAAACCAAACAATTAGAAATCAATAATACCAAGCACATATTTATTAAAATAAAAATGTAAATATCAATATGCAAATTAGCCTTCTCGTTCAAACTTGTAAACCGCTATTTGTTGTTATATATAAATACAATTGATGTTATTAGTACGTAGATATGGTCAACAGTATTAATAATGTAAACGATTTTATTAATAACAGAAGGTTAAAAGAATGAAATCATGAGAATTTGACGTAAATAATTAAGGGAATTGTGACTTGAGTAGTAATATAGTTTCGGTTACAGACAGGAAAAACACCACAATCTCCATTATAATAAGATTATATTATATTATACTATATTTTTAACCTCGACCAGATTCTAGCTGGATCTGGCCGAGATTTAAGTCTTCAACACGAATGATACGCGCGTGGAATCATCATCCGTGTTCTTACGTAACATCTGCAATCGCCGTAATCAACTCAACGGCCGAAAACAAAACCCGTTTTTAAAAAACAAACTATAACAAAACATCTCCGATAAACGGATCATATAATCTCTTCTCTGCTTTTTTTTAATACCTCCTGTTCGATGTCGAAAGCTGCTGGTAGCGCTAGGAAGCTGGCAGTCCTGCCTTAGCTACCGAAAACTGGTTATCACTCCTAGTTGGCAGCTGATGAGGGCAGGGTATCGCACGTGCTATCACACGTTGTATGACGAAAATTATAAATATAATTGATCAGTCTCATTGAAAATAAACGTTAATGTGACTTATTCAAAAATATAAATGCAAAAAAAATTCCATTCTGTTATCATTTAAATTTTATTTTTTAATCCTTTTTAAAAATATAAATGAAAATCTTATTTATTTACTCAAAACCAAGCCATGGTGATATTAATGTGTGCATATATCTACTTTGTCGTTATTGAATATTATAATTAATATTATAATACTTGTATTAGATATTTATATGATAAATATAATTATATTTTATATGTATTAACTAGCAAATATAATCACTCACAAGATGCAAATATTTAATTAATATAATAAAATATTATATTAAATAAGAAAAGGTAGTGAAAATAAATAAAAATGCCGATAAACCGATTTTATACAGGGTGTATAATCGAAAAATAGAACAACTGAAACTTACTTTCCATCACTCCCGTCTTTCATTGCTAAATATCCTAATATAATCATTTAGTTAAATAGGAAGTAAAGAATAATAATGACAATTACGTTTTCTGTTAATAGAAATCTTTTAAGATTTAACACCGATATTTTTGCTCATATTCATTAAGATAAAAAAGCAAACAAATAGAAACAATAAATACTAAGCACATATTTATTAAAATCAAATGTTTAATATCAATATGCAAATCATCCTTCCCTTTCATAATATAAACCGCTACTTTGTTGTATATATAAATAAAATTGCAATGTTAGTTAGTATTTAGATATGTTCTCACATATCTAACACCCGGTTTCGACCATGAGTCGTGAGCTTCGGCTGCTGGACCTTACAATAATAGCGTTATTCCAGGGGGTTAACCCCCAGGCAACACCTGCTGCTTTGATTTAAAGGGGCAGGCTGGTTTTTGCCCAGTGCCTGAGTGCACCCTTGAGGGGTAATGCCGAAGGATCGACGCAATTTTGTTTCTTTCCCACCCATGAGCTTCGGCTTGTGGGTGGGCCCACACATTAAAACGAGGCCTTGTGCCCAGTCCATACAAGTGGGTATGAGGCAAATACCTCTAACACCGGTTTCGACCGGGGAGTCCAGTGAGCTTCAGCCGCTGGACCTTACAAGTTAATAGCGTTGATCCCAGGGGGTAAACCACCAGGCAACACCTGCCCCCTTGAATTAAATGGGCAGGGCTGGGTTTTCCCCAGTGCCTGAGGTGCCCCACTTGAGGGGGAATGCCGACGGAATTAACGCAATTTTTTCCACCTGCCACCCATGAGTCTCGGCTTGTGGGTGGTTCCACGTTAATGGGGCCTTCTGTCTAACCCGTACAATGGGGTACGAGGTAAATATATCCGGTTTCGACCGGGGGCGGTGGCTTGGGACCATACAAGTTAACATCGTTGATCCATGGGAGGCATGCCCCCAGGCTACACCTGCCCCTTCAGTTTAAAGTGGCTGGCTGGTTTATTGCACAGTGCTTGATGCGCCCCTTGAGGGGTAATGCCAACGGTGTCAACGCATTTTTCGCACCCGCCACCCATGACTCTCGGTTTGTGGGTCCCACATTAAAAAAGACCTTGTGTCACACTCGCATACGTGGTAAATATCTATCATGTAGATATGGTCAACAACATTGATAATGGATAACAATTTTATTAGTAATTGATGTTTTAAATAAAGATGAAGTCATGGAGAATGTGACGTAAATAACTACGGGAATTGTGACTGAGTAGTGATATAGTTTCAGTTACAGACAGAAAACACACAATCTCCATTATAATAAGATATATTTATATTACACTATATTATTTCATAAATATAATTATGTTTATATTACAACTTTATATAAGCTGTCAATTTTTTTGGTATTTGCTCAAAATTGAATTTGTCCACCATATGTATTAATGGAACTACGTCCTTCTTTGCCGCATCCCCAAAGATCTTTTGTACGGCAAATTAGTAAAAGGCTCCCGATCGGTTGGACCATGCCTAAGATTTAAAGATGTCTGCAGAGAGTCATGAGGATATGCCCGTATTGACACAAACATGTGGAAGGTAGAAGTAAAAAAAAAAATAGAGCGGACTATCGCCTTAATATTAAAGCAAGGCACAGAGAGGGTGGCGCAAAGAGGAGAGTAGTCTCGACAGCAAAGAGAGGCCAGAAAGAGGAAGAAAAGACAGCAACCCCAGAAAGCATCATAGTTTGTGTGCATTCAGTGCACCAAAGACTGTACTCAAGAATTGGCCTGCTGAGTCACTTGCGCAGATGTAGATAATTTTTTGGACTCGTCCTTAGTGGACGGAAAGGTACCAACAACAACGTATTAAATATTTTATTAAATCGAACTTAACGGATATAAATTCCATCATCGTATGTCACCCCGCCGAAAGGAAAAAGTACTAAAATCAAGGAATTAACCGAATTTAATGAAATTTTCAGTATTGATTCATTAATGAATAAAATATATAATGCACTATTTATTTTATTTTTTTTCTTACATTTTTTCAGGTCAGTTAACTTTGAACCACGTATCTTTGAGGCGTAACACAGATTCTCAAAGATACGTGGTCAAAGTTAATTGAACTGAAAATATGTAAAAGTTTTTAAATAAGATAACTGCTGCATTATATATTTATTCATTAATGAATCAACACTGAAAAATTTCATTAAATTCGGTTAATTCCTTGATTTTTAGTATTTTTTTCTTTTGGCGGGGTGACATACGATGGTGGAATTTATGTCCGTTAAGTAGGATTTAGCCAAATATGTTTTCAAGAGAATATCTTATTATAATGGAGATTGTGTGTTTTTCTGTCTGTAACCGAAACTATATTCCTACTCAAAGTCACAATTCCCTAGTTATTTACATCACATTCGCCATGATTTTATTTTTATCTAAATCTCCAATTATTAATAAAATTGTCTTACATTATTAATACTGTTAACTATGTCTATGTACTGATAACATGCAATTATATTTATATATACAACAAAATAGCAGTTTACAGTGTGAACGGGAAGGCTAATTTGCATATTGATATTAAAAAATCGAATTTAATAAATATGTGCTTAGTATTATTGATTTCTAATGTTTGGTTTTATTTAATGAATATAAGCAAAAATCTCTTCAATGAATCTTAAATGAAATCCATTAGCAAGAATAAAAACTGTCATTTTATTCTTTACTTCCTCTTATAACTAAATACTTAAATTAGAAAAAATAACAATGAAAGACGAGAGTGATGGAAGAGTAAGTTTCAGTTGTTCCATTTTTTATTTACTCCCTCTGTTTAAATCTTTTATTATACTCCCTCTGTTTCAAATCTTTTTATCTGTATTCTTATTTAGTTTCATTAGCCTTTCTAATTTAATATAACTAGGCAAATATATGCACCCTCCGGGTTGCAAGTATTTAGTTAAATTTTATAATAAAATATCATATTAAATTAGAAAGGCTAATGAAACTGAATAAGAATGTAGATAAAAAGATTTTGAACAGAGGGGGTATGATTGAAAAATAGAACAACTTTGAAACTAACTCTTCCATCATTTTCCGTTACTCCCGTCTTTCATTGGTAAATTTTCCTAATTAAACTGTTTAGTTAAAATAGGAAGTAAAGAATAATATTACAGTTTTCTTCTTGTTAAGGGATTTTCTTTTAAGATGTATTGAAGAGATTTTGCTCATATTCAATAAGATAAAACCAAACAATTAGAAATCAATAATACTAAGCATATATTATTAAAATCAATTTTGTAATATCAATATGCAAATTAGCCTTCCCATTCATACTGTAAACCGCTATTTTGTTGTATATATAAATACAATGCATGTATTAGCATGTAGATATGGTCAACTGTGTAAGTAATGTAAAACAATTTTATTAATAATTGAGGTTTAAATAAAAATAAAATTAAGGAGAATATGATGTAAATAACTAAAGGAATTGTGACTTGTATAGTAATATAGTTTCGGTTACAGACTGACAAAACCCCAATCTCCATTATAATAAGATATTTTTATTACATTAAAACTTAAATACTTGCACCCGGAGGTGCATATATTTGCTAGTTGATGTAATAAGTTAAATGAGGCTAAAACAACCTTTGGCTCTAATCAATTAACGGGGGTCTATTAAGAATTCTATTTACAAGGTAGATCTAATCTTCCCACCCACTTTAAACGTGATATGTCAGGTTGTTTAAGATTTTCAAGACAAAAAACCCTCACAGATTGGGTGCGGAATACTCTAGTGTATTCTCAGTAAATTTTATCAGTTTTTAAGTAGGTCGAGTATGCATGTGTGAAATAAATAGGAGACTTTCCATTTAATCAATCAATTTTATCTAATATGAGATCATTTGCTTCTTTACTGATACTAGAAAAAAAAAAGCCCCCACCCCCACCGGGCGTAATGTTTTAAGTTTTAATAAACTTGAATAATTACGCCCGGAGTGCGCATTTTTTCTGAATATATATTATTTTTTACTGAATATATAAATTAGTTTGGTTTGGTTTGTTTTGTTTTACAGCATATCAACCTCAGTGGGTCATTTAATGCCGATAAAGTTTTGAAATAAATCAATTCTTAATGGATAATACAATTTTTTTATAAATACATTTTTCTATTTAACCCATAGATGGGACCCTAACAGGTACTACCACTCCGGGTCAGAGTGGACCAGGGAGCAATGGTGATGAAGGGGTGCTCCACATTCCCCAAACCTCCAAAACTGAACCTCACCATCAGATAGAGTTTAACGTCATTCCCAGGACATATAGACCCACAGCCACCGCCTTCTAGCACCCATATGATAAAAGGGGTTGGGGCTTGCCATGAGGGCAATAGGCCTGGGGATATCATATAGGGTGCTAGGGCTTGACGTGACCAGCCGATTGATCGGAGGGCCTCTCCGACCGCCCGTCTAGCCCAAGATAGAGCCAAAGTGGAGTATTGCATATCATGAACTGCTCATCCACCTGGGCTCTATCCTTAAGCATCACGGGTCGCCACACACGGCCAACAGGTGGCCCCATTGGGGGAGTCTTACCCTTCTGCAGAGGTGCAGTCGGTGCATTCTAACGCCCCAGCCGACAGGGCGGTTTTTTTCTGAAATATATTATTTTTTTACTGAAATATATTAAATTAGAAAGACTAACGAAATTAAATAAGAACGCATATAAAAAGGTAACATTTATTTTAACTATACTTTATTGCTTGAGAATAGAGGAAAATATGGATAACAACACCAACAACTAAATTCAATTCATATTTCGCCTCATTATTGGCTGAAGCTTTTTTCCAAAATTTATTGACTTCAGTGCTTATGAGTAAAGTAAAGTCGTCGTTTGACCTTAAATAATAGATTTAATTATTATTAATTCGCTTTTTAAAATTCGTAGCAGGCGACAAAATTGCCAGTACCTAATAAAAAAAATACCCAGAAAAATTGTACTGCAGGGGAATTTGGTCGTCAAAGAGTTAAGATACTCACAGCGGCACTCAAACCACGTTAAGCAAAGAACAAAAAACTGGTGATTAGTTCATTATAATTGAGCAGAAGGATTATGATTAAAAAAAGTAAGTAAAGTCGTCGGGGCGGCCTAAAGTCGGTATCAGCCAATCAGCAAGGGAGTCTATCCCTTTTCACTAGCGCCTAGACCAAGAGATTGTTTTTTTGCGTCTGAGGTGGAGCGCCACACCTATCATCAGCTCCTTACTTTATCGCACAGATCCCTGTGCTACTCATACGCTGAGTTGGCGAGGGCCGGTGTCGAACTAGGAACCTTTGTGGTTCTAGCCGAATACTCTTACCGAACAGGGAAAAGGTAAAGGATATAGGGGAGAGAAAAGGGGAGGGTTTGAAACTAATTTAAATTTAAATGGACCCAATGTTAGCTGCTTCTGAAACATAATATACAAAAAATAATTTCGCACTTTATAATCACTCTCACAGAGAAACTAACATATATAACGAGGAGGTAATCAAGAATACATAGAGAGGGGGAAAGTGACAAACAGAGATGAATAAGGGACGGGTCAGTATTTGACTTAATTGCAAATTAGAATAATTAGAACCAATTAAAATGGATTTTTTTCACGAACTTGAACTAAGGAATATTTTTTATATGAGTTTGTGCCATGAATAGGAACAAGGCCTTAAGCAAACAATCATTGATTCACTCAGCTTTAGTATAATAATGATAATAATAATAATAGTATTATATATAATATATATATAACATATATATCAATATACTTTCAATATATGTTTTCAAGAGAATATCTTATTATAATGGAGATTGTTGTGTTTTCTGTCGTAACCGAAACTATATCACTACTCAAGTCACAATTCCCTTAGTCATTTACGTCACATTCTCCATGATTTTATTTTCGTTTAAACCTCAATTTCTAATAAAATTGTTTTACATTATTAATACTGTTAATCATATCTACAATTGAATAACATGCAATTGTATTTATATATAGACTAAAATAGCAGTTTACAGTGTGAACAGGAAGACTAATTTGCATATTGATATTAAAAATTTGATTTTAATAAATATGTGCTAGTATTATTGATTTTTAATTGTATGGTTTTATCTTAATGAATATAATCAAAAATCTCTTCAATAAATCTTAAAAGAAATCGATTCACGAGAAGAAATAATTCTGATTTTATTCTTTACTTCCTATTTTAACTAAATAGTTAAATTAGGAAAATTTAGCAATGAAAGACGAGAGTGATAGAAAGAGTAAGTTTCAGTTGTTCTACTTTTCGATTATACACTCCTCTGTTTCAAATCATTTTATCTGCATTCTTATTTAGTTTCATTAGCCTTTCTAATTTAATATATTTTATTACATTAAAACTTAAATACTTGCACCCAGAGGATGCAAATATTTACTAGTATATATATATATATATATATATATATATATATATATATATATATATATATATATAAAGAATAGTTGACTTACCGGTGAATTTGATTACGATGGTTAGTAAGTGTGGAATTCAAGGGTAAGTCAGCGATATAACAAATACAAAGTGCTCAATACTTAGTAGAGCAAATTTATTATAAAATGGGCACAAGAGATAACCTACTTGAGTTTAAACCATAAGGATCTTCAGGGTTAAATCCACTGAATTAACCGAGACACCAATTAATAGCAGTTGATTTCACGTGTGGGGTCAATGCAATGACCACACACGTGAAATCGACTGCTATTAATTGGTGTCTCGGTTAATTCAGTGGATTTAACCCTGAAGATCCTTATGGTTAAACTCAAGTAGGTTATCTCTTGTACCCATTTTATAGTATATATATATGTATATATATATATATATATGTGTGTGTGTGTGTGTGTGTGTATGGTGTATGTGTGTGTGTGTGCGTAGGCTAGTGGTTAGAGTCGTGGAAAATGGACTCGTTGATTCGAGTTCAATTCCTAGACGAAGCTGTTGGCAATTTCACATAACGCAAATACTCTTGGAAATGTATGAATCCATATATTCTCCCTCCAGCTATGGGTTAAATAGTAGGGCAAACTGGGCTCTTCAGCCTTGGTAGGTAAACCAGTCTAGGAGAGGGATAACTCTGAATTCAAAATTCCTGAGGTCGGTCGTTGATTGTACTTGATGCACCAATTCTTTCCTATCGACTGTGCCAAAAAAGTGTGGATGGTCCAACACAAGCCTTCACCACTATAAACAAATCACTGTGGGTGTTCATTGTATGTATGAACCTCATTGGGTGGAAAATCGACGAGAGAGTCCAATAATATATATATATATATATTATATATATATATATATATATATATATATATATTTAGTAAATGAAGAAAAACTCTAAACTTGCTTCATTACAATAATTTATTTCAACCGTATTAATACGGCATCTACAGGTAATCACAAGAACATGACTCTGAGTCATGTTCTTGTGAATACCTGAAGATGCCGTATTAATACGGTTGAAATAAATTATTGTAATGAAGCAAGTTTAGAGTTTTTTCTCATTTACTAAATATCTTGCTCTGTCCTTTTACTCACTGGTATTAGGCATATTGAGCTCTCCTTATGGTCTACCTGCATCAGCTTGGTTAAACTACACATGGAAAGACCCTATTGTTTTTTTATTATATCTAAATACATTATTATAATTATATATATATATATATATATATATATATATATATTATTTTATTTAAAAATATATTATTGTTAAAAGATAATTGTTGTTATAGTATATTATATTTATTATTTTATTATAATTTTTATTGAAATGTTGTTATTATTGTAATTTATATTATTATAATTATTGTTATTATTAATATTATTATTATTATAATTATTACTTATATTTTTATTATTGTTGTTGTATAATTATAATTATTACTTATATTTTTATTATTGTTGTTGTTATTATTATAATTATTAGTATTATTGTTATTATAATTTTTATTATTATTAAATTATTGTTATTATTATTATGTTATTATTATGATTATTCTGATGACAATTGTGTGCTAGTGAATGTTTATGCATATATATATATATATATATATATATATATATATATATATATAGAGAGAGAGAGAGAGAGAGAGAGAGAGAGAGAGAGAGAAAGATAGATAGATAGATAGATCTAGAAATAGATAGATATATTTAACAAAAGATAGATAAATAGATAGATAGATATATAGATAGACCTAAAACGTGATAAATAGATAGGTAGGATAGGATAGATAGATAGATAGATATGAACTTGATAGATAGATAGATAGATAGATAGATAGATAGATATGAACTTTGATAGATAGATAGATAGATAGACACTATATTAATACTTTCATCTTAATTCCCTTAACATTGTTGACCTCACTTTAGTTTTCTTCTATCCCGTCATGCACCAATTGATCAAACATGGCCAATTTTGTTGCCACGAGTATCAGACTCAGATCAGTGCTTAGAAACAAACAAATAAACAACCAAAAATGACGATGATGTTTGATGCCCCGGAATGTCACACGAGTGCGCACGGATTTTATTTCCTGTCAACTTTTTTTTTTTTTTTTGCTTTTGTTTTTGTTTTTTAATTCGACTCGCCAGATGTTATCTGCCCTGTTATTTTGTGTTTTTTTTGTTGTTGTTTTTTGTTGTTATTTTGGGTTGTTTTTTTAATCAAAACTCTGTCTCTCTTTAATATTTTCTTCTTTGTTCCTCCCTTTCTTTCTTTCTTTTCTTTAATATTATTCTTTAAAACACACACACACAGAGACACACACACACACACACACACACACACACACACACACACACACACACACACACACACACACACACACAACACACACAAATATACACTCACATATACGTATGGAAACTTACAAATACATATTCCTACCTGTTGATGAGATATTACTACCTAGGTATATATACTCGTCTTCTGATTTCAGAGTCTATCCATTGAATGTGGAGATTTACACGCAACATCACAAAAACTCTAGCAAAATAAAAAACACACACGTATTTACACACACACACACACACACACACAAATATACACTCACACATACGTATGGACACTTACAAATACACATTATAAGCCAAATCACACACACATATATTCACACACTCACACACAGACACACAAACACACACAAATATGCACACATGCATTTTTATACGTAAATGTGGTTCTAATTCTTTTATTACTAAGGCGCTATTCTGTTTAATCAATACCTCGCTTTCTGTAGATGAGATATTACTACCTAGGTATATGAAGTGGTCTACTAATTTCAGCGGCTTACCCTCCATTCTGAAGATGTTTTCAAATATGATATATATATATATATATATATATATATATATATATATATATATATATAAAGGAGAGATTTTGGTATGTACGTGTCGACGTATAACAAAAAAACGGGAGGTCACTCAGATTCAAAATCTTGCATACACATTGATATCGTTCTAACTAAGAAACACCCCAAATTTGGTTATTGATTTTTACTGATTAAGGGATATAATTAATTAATAAAAAAAATCAAACGATTTTTCGAAAGCTATAGCATAGCATAGCTGCTGCTGCTGCTGCTTGGTGTATGAGCAGAAGCTCGCCTGCTGGTTTTATCAGCAGAAAGAAAGAAAGAATATCAGCTTCCAGTCATTGAAAATGTTAGCGACAACTTAAACTATGACTAAATTTTAACGTAAAATAAATTCTTTTTTTTTTTTCTAATTTCATAATCTTTCTAAATATTTAATTTGTATTCATTGAATTATTTTTTACAGCGTGTTAAAATATTTTGCTTTGGTGAGCCGATTATACGAAGTAAAGTCATACTTCGTATGTACACTCACTTAAATTAAATTGTTGTCATGCACAAAAAATTGTAGAAAAATGAAAATTGTTTCAAAACACAAGTTTACGGTTACATTTTTTTAAATAAGATTTTAAATGTCAATAAAAATCAGTCACCAGTATAGGTTTGTATAAATGTAAATAAAAAAAAATGATAAAACGAGTTGGTTTTTAATTAATACTAATGGTTAAAAAAAAGTCTTAATAGTTTAGAGAACTATTGAAAACGTTTTAAAATGTAAGCAAAAATAGATATTGTATTCTTTTTATCGTTAAGAACTAGATTTGAATTGGCATGTACAAAAAATTCAAAGAAATAAATTACAATGTTTTTCTAACTCATCATTGAAAACTGAATTTAAGATTGTCCCCAAATACTATTATTATTTTCAAACTGAATCTTTTCGTAGAAAAGTTATATTTACAATAATTACAATAACAATAATTCCAATAACAAAATATTATATTTACAATAATCTTCAAAATTTTTGGACCATTCAAAAGAAGAAACATAAAAAAAACCTGATTACATTTTTAAAACTCAGCTTACGGAAATAATAAAAATTATGAACGAAAACAATGTTTACATTTTCGTACTATTAAATCAACTGAAATTTTAAAATGAAAGGCTGAACTAGCACAACAGTCGGAAAATTAAAACGGAAAATTTTTTGGTGGTCCCCAATGAAAGTTTAACTACAGTCTATGAATTAAGGTTTTTGCGAATTGGGTTACGGTTTAAGGGATTAAGGTTGTATTTAATTACGTATTGCTTAAAAAAATAAACAACAAAAAACAAATTAACATTAAATGTATAGTAATTTGGGTTTTTTTCTAGTTGTTTTTAAAGCAATATGTAATTAAAACAATCTTACTCCTCTAGACCGTAACCCAATTCGCAAAAAAGTTCATTTATAGCCTGTAGTTAAACTATCATGGGGACCACCAATAAACATTCCGTTTTAATTTTCCGACCATTATGCAAGTTCAGCCAAATGAAAACATGTCTGAAATAGGGTTTTTTTTTTCATAAAATATGTTAGTGGAAATATTTTTTACGAGGTCTCCCCCACCCCGCTTATTTTATGAAATCTGAAAAAAAAAAAAAAAAACTGATAAAAAACGATTTTTAATTTTTTTTTTCATTAAAGATAATAGTTTGAATAATTATATCAAAGGATTTTTTTAAGTTTCCATACGGGATTTTTTTTTATTATAAAAAAAAAAACCTATTCTGAATTCTACCAAAAAAATGTTAATATTATGACATACAATTATTTCAAAACACTAAAAAATTCAGAATTACATTTAAAAAAAATATTTTCAATGTTTAAAAAAAAATCCCTAAAATAAACACTGTAAAACATAAATTTTCAGTGATTCTTTTAAAATTTTATTTTTATAAACCCTATGGTATTCCTAAAATCTTTTCGTCCGGTCATGGACCGGGTCATTTTGCTAGTATATATATATATATATATATATATATATATATATATATATATATATATATATATATATAGCAATGCGATTACACCTTTTTTCTTTATCTCTTTGATCTATTTGGTATCAGATTTTACAAGTATCATATATTATCATTTGAGAAATGAACTGCGATAAAATTGGTTCGACTTGTGTAATCTTTCTGTTTTTAAATCATCAAAAGAAAAAGCACATTTTGTGTTTGTCGTCCGTTTGTTTGTTCAAATATTTATGAGAAGTATCACACTAACATACACACACACATACACACACAAACACACACACACACACACACACACACACACACACACACTCACACATATAATATATATATATATATATATACATATATATATATATATATACTATATATATGGGGAGAGAGAATTATTAAAAAGGGAATAGATATAGAATGACATACAAAAACAAACATGTGAACAGTTATATACTCTCTAACACACACACACACACACACACACATAACACACACACACACACACCATTATATATATATATATATATACATACCGAGAATGATATGGAATGACACACACACACACACACACCAACATTCACCAACACAAACAAAACACACACACCGAACACACACTCACAGATAGATAAATAGATAGATAGATAGATAGATAGATATGAACAAAATGAGATAGATAGATAGATAGATAGATAGATAGAACAAACTGAGATGATAGATAGATATGAACAAACTGAGATAGATATAGATAGATAGATAGATATGATAGATAGATAGATAGATAGATAGATAGATAGATAGATAGATAGATAGATAGATAGATAGATGTGAACAAACTGAGATAGATAGATAAATATATATAGAGGTAGATAGATAGATATGAACAAACTGAGATTTTATATATATATATATATATATATATTTATATATATATAGATAGAGAGAGAGAGAGAGAGAGAGAGAGAACTGAGATAGATAGATAGATAGATAGAGAACTGAGGTAGATAGATAGATAGATAGATAGATAGATAGATATGAACAAACTGAGGTAGATATATATATATATATATATATATATATATATAGATAGATAGATAGATAGATAGATAGATAGATAGATAGATAGATACATAGATAGATATGAACAAACTGAGATAGATAGATATATAGATAGAGAACTGAGATAGATAGATAGATAGATAGATAGAGAACTGAGATAGATAGATAGATAGATAGAGAACTGAGATAGATAGATATATAGATAGATAGATTGATGAATATGCACTGAATAAGAGAGTTAGATAGATAGATAGATAGATAGATAGATAGATAGATAGATATGAAGATACTGAGATAGATAGATAGATAGATAGATAGATAGATAGATAGAGAACTGAGATAGATAAATAGATAGATATAGATAGATAGATAGATAGATAGATAGATTGATGAATATGCACTGAATAAGAGAGTTAGATAGATAGATAGATAGATAGATAGATAGATAGATAGATAGATATGAAGAAACTGAGATAGATAGATAGATAGATAGATAGATAGATAGATAGATAGATAGATAGCGAGCGACGAGTGTGGTAAGCGATATCTGATGTTGACACAGACGGATCCCATGAAAAGCAGAAAGTAATAAAATAACGCGCGTCGTTTATGATATTTTCCTATTCTATCAAAAGAAGTAAACAGTCTCACTTCATGTCCACCATGTTTATGGTCCATTAAAAACAGCGGTGAGACTTTATCTTCTCTTCGATTAACGACACGTTTATACACGAATAGGAGAAAGAACAGTTCGAGAAAGAAATCATTAAAATGTTTAAAATATAAAATATAAGATTTTCTAACTAGATGCGAGAAGAAATTATGTTTGAATAAATCAAGACCACTGTTAAAAATCTTATTATAATGGAGATTGTGTGTTTTTCTGTCTGTAACCGAAACTATATTCCTACTCAAGTCACAAATCTCTTAGTTATTGACATCACATTCTCCATGATTTTATTTTTTTATCTAAACCACAATTATTAATAAAATTGTCTTACATTATTAATACTGTTAACTATGTCTACATACTGACAACATGCCATTATATTTATATATACAACAAAATAGCGGTTTACAGTGTGAACGGGAAGGCTAATTTGCATATTAATATTAAAAAATCGAATTTAATAAATATGTGCTTAGTATTATTGATTTCTAACTGTTTGGTTTTATTTTAATGAATATAAGCAAAAATCTCTTCAATGAATCTTAAATGAAATCCATTAACAAGATAAATAACTGTCATTTTATTCTTTACTTCCTCTTATAACTAAATACTTAAATTAGAAAAAATAACAATGAAAGACGAGAGTGATGGAAGAGTAAGTTTCAGTTGTTCCATTTTTTATTATACTCCCTCTGTTTCAAATCTTTTATTATACTCCCTCTGTTTCAAATCTTTTTATCTGTATTCTTATTTAGTTTCATTAGCCTTTCTAATTTAATACAATATTTTATTACATTAAAACTTAAATACTTGCACCCGGAGGGTGCATATATTTGCTAGTATATATAATTTTTTTAATTATTGTTTGTTTTTGTTTGAATTTATATATATTCAACTCTTTGGGTTTTTTGTGATGTGCTTGTCCATAAGTGAATTGAGACCATCTGATGAGACGAAAAATTTGGGGAGCCGGTTTAAATCAACTTAGATTTATATGGCCCCTAATTTTCGTCGAAAATAAATTTATTATGGATTACCGTATTGAGTTCTTCCTTCCTTTATTGATAAATATTCTCTGTATATATCTAAAAGGTTATTTTACATTGAGCTCTCTTCAGTGATTTAAAGATTCGCTGTATTTATACATACTGGATCATCAATATTAGTACAGTGGATCTTAGAAATCACATATAGAATCATCCCTTACTACCAAGTTTTGGATAAATCTCAAATATATATATATAATATATATATATATATATATATATATATATATATTTATTTATTTATTTTACAAAGTTTTCACAGATCAATGTTCATTATAAACAGCGACCTAGGTTTCATGCTAAGGGGCAATCATCAGGTTGTTTGAACAAGATCCCATGGTGCAAATTTTGAAAAAAAATTATTTTTAGTAAATCCGAACTATAATAGCGTCCGCGGAACTAACCGTCTTATTTACAGTCCAAAATGTGACATTGAGTAAAGAACTTCAACAAACACCATGGGATCTTGCTCAACAGCCTGATGATTGCCCCTATAGCATGAAACCTGGGTCGCTGTTTTATAATGAACATTGATCTGTGAAAACTTTGTAAAATAAATAAATATTAGCTCTTACAATTTGTGATTGAGCACTGTATTTTCTTTGTTTCATCACCAAAAATTTTGGTTTTTACATATACCTATATATATATATATATATATATATATATATATATATATATATGGGAGAATATGTGCTTAATTGAAGTCAGACCTAATTTTTTGAAAGTTAATTCATTTATGGTTTCGAGTCACACACGAGGCTATTTTCGTATCTATAGCTCTGCTGACGAGAACCTAATAGTCGAAATATATATTCAGAGATTGATTTTTGTCGATTTGTTTAGCCTTACATTTAAGTAGTTAAATCCCGCCTAATTAACCATAAATGAATTAACTTTCAAAAAAATTAGGTCTGACTTCAATTAAGCACATATTCTCCCAAATATACTGTCGGCTGAAAATAGCTAGATTTTTTTTACATTGCACATATATATATATTATATTAATATATATATATATATATATATATATATGTGTGTGTGTGTGTGTGTGTGTGTGTGTGTGTGTGTGAAAATGGAAAAGGAATTGAAATCCGACAATATGAGGAAAAATGAGTAAAGAAAAGAAATGTAGATGGATAAAAAATTTAATCGATATCACATTAATCGATATCACTTACACATGTGTTTCGGTCAGTTTATGTGTGTGAAAATATTTTCGCACACATAGAAGATTCGACCTCATCAGAGTGAACATTTATTTTGAACATTTATTTTGAATAAAATTTTCTTCAAAATAATTGTTCACTCTGAATGAAGGTCGAATCTTCTATGTGTGCGAAATATTTTCACACACATAAAAACTGACCGAAACACATGTGTAAGTGATATTCGATTAATGTGATATCGATTATTTCTTTTAATCTCATCTACAGATATTTCTTGTTCTTTAAATTTATTGTCTTTTATATATGTGTGTGTTTGGAACTGGATTTGTCATTAGTTGTATATGTGTGAGTTTTTTTTTTGTTGTTTTTTTAAAAAATCTTTCTGTCATTCTATTTGTCTATTTTTATTCAGTAGTAACGGATAGAGCACCCTAGTGGACGATATGTTCATAACAATGAAATTCCATTTCTAAAAAGGTGACTGTGTAGATGTCTGACTGATGAAATTCGATCGGGTTACGAACTACTGCCTTGTCTAGTCACAATAATGAACCTTGAAACTCCTATATTGACTGTATGTGGACTGTATGTGAATAACAATATATACATGTATATATATATAATATATATATATATATGTTGTGTGTGTGTGTGTGTGTGTGTGTGTGTGTGTGTGTGTGTGTGTGTATGTGTGTGGTACGTGGGCGTAAATAGTTGGCGGACTGGGTCTTTTTAAACTTTAAACGAGCTCTAACGCACTAGCCCCGCGCCTCTCTCTCTCTATAGTATATATTGAATCATATATTCTCCTCCAGCTTGATGGTTAATAGTGGGCAGAACTGGGCTCTTCACCCTTGGTAGGTAACCAGTCTAGGAGAGGGATAACTGCTGAATTCAAAATTCCTGAGGTCGGTCGTTGACTTGGGTTTGTGGTCACACCCTATGATGCACGCATATTCTTTCCTATCGACTGTGCCGAAAAAGTGCCAAACACAAGCCTTCACCACTATACACAAATCACTGTGTGGATGTTCATGTGTGTAATGGAACATCATACGCGTGATCAATCAACGGAGAGTCCCCATATTATATATTATATATATATATAGTATATAAGTTTTGTTTGAACTGTTACAGGAAAATTCCTGTCCGGACAAGTTTTTCTTGATTCCCGTTCCAATTTTCTTTCTGGTGGTCGGGGCGTAACCAGGTATATACAGTCCGCCCAAGAAGTTTAAAAACGAGCGCTTTCGGGCAATACAATTGCCTAATCCTCAGTGGGGTACGATGTATGATTTCATGTCTCGTTTTTACGACGAACAAAGTAGTAGCAGAAATTAGAAGTGGGAGGTAATTACGCATTGGTAGTAGGAGATTCGTAAGGAATGGTAGTGGTTCGAGCGGCTTTGGCAGTTAGTGGATTTTTTATGTGAGGCAGGGGCGACAAGTGTTGTGAGAAGGGGAGGGTTATAGAGGAAGGAGGATAGGGCGGAAAATTTAAGACATTTAGAATAATGTTGACTTATTGTCAAAGTTTATTTTTGTTTAATTTTTTTTTGTTTGCTATACTAGCTTCGATTATATTGAAGTTTTTGTTTGTTTTTTTTTTAGTATGTGTGTAATGTATTTTCGGGTAGATTTGCGGTAGGTAGAGGAGGGCATTGAATGTATACACACAATTCACACACACACACATACACACGCACGCAACACACACACACAACACACACATATATATATATACATATATATATATATATTGTAGTTGTGTGAAAGTAAAACAAAAGCAGGCTTTATATGTCCTGTATGAGATGGGCGATAGCCCGACAATTTTGGGAGGACTACAGTGCTGTTAAGTTGAAGTCATAACTAATTGGAAATTAATTAGTTGATAATTAACTGAATTAGGCGAGCAATATCTTTTTAAATGTAAAGGCGTAAAAAAACGAGAAAAGTCGAGGAAAATGTACAGTACAGAGATAGAATTTTTCTCGATTTGTTTACGGCTTTAGATGTTGAACAGATATGCTGCCTAATTTAGTTAATAATCAACTAATTAAAATTTCAATTAGGTTATGACTTCAATTAAGCAACTTATTCACTCCATATATATATATATATAGTATAATAGTATGATTGATAGTTAGTAACATAGTTGCGTCAGACTGCTCGTGCTCTGAGGGCTTGATATATATGTAGTCAGACTTTATTGTAATATAATATATATCTATATAATATGGAGTATTAGTATTGTGATAGTGATATATAGTATAGTTAATACTTCAGATGTGTCGTGTGTGTGTGATGTGGTCGTTTGTGTGTGTGTATTGGGTAAAATAGTTTGTTCAAGACTGGTTCTTTAACCTTTCTACGTAACCAGTCTAGGAGAAAGGAAAACTTCTGAAGTNGTACAAACTCGCTGACATTGAATCCAAATGCCCCATTTGAATCCTGCCAGGATCCAAACCATGTTCTGTAATAATAGATCTGCCCAGAGACTACTTTTGTATCCCCTTCTACCAATTCGGTAGAGCGTTCGGCTCGAAACCACCAAGGTTCCTATCGATACCAGCCCTCCCAAACTCAGCCGTATGAGCTAGCACACGACTGCGCGAGAAAATAAGAACTAAAGTAGGTGTTGTGCTCCACCCCAGAAGCAAAATTTCCCCTAATTCCTTTGTCTAGCGCTGTCAGTGAAAAGATAGCCTCCCTCGCTGAGGCGCATTGCATAGCCTAATCAGTATGTCATTGAACTTATCCTTCTTCCACCACCTCCGCCGGTTTCGTCGAGTCCTGCGCTTTTCTACCTTTTAGCTTCTAAGCTGGTTGATTTCATCTACCATCTATGGTTAAATGAGAAAAATATTCCTTGAAAAAAATTGAGCATCTAATTAAAAAGAATTATTTCAAAAACTTTATTGCATTAAATGACCCACTGAGGTTTTAAGTGCGTAAACAAAAGACCATGATTTCATCTATTGTGAAAATCCACCTAGGTCTTGATATCTAGCTGTTTATTCACATATTTTGGGTATATTCTCTATTGATTTTTTTTTTTTGGGGGGGGGTTTCCAGCAGTCTTCTGGAATGGCCTTTCCATTTTTGGAGTCTATCATTTTTGGCTGGCTTGCCTTTTAGCTTGATTTAGAGGTACTTTTCTACCACTAATCGTTCACTTTAGCCACCCCGACGACTTTTTTTACCCAGGCGACCACCGGGAGCGCTTCTGAGACGTGATATCATTCCACAGATTTTGAATAAGTAAACGGCTTATACTTAAAAAGCCTAAGAACGGCTAAAGTATCCAATCATTTTAAACTTTATCAACAAAGATCTTACGTGTTGAGCAAGACTGGTCATCTGGGTCGAAGATAATGAATAGACGAGGCTTCTAGATTGAGGGCTCTTTTTCGGCATGTAAATAAACGGATTTTGGATATTTGGATTATTCAGGTCTTTGGCCTCAACTTATATTGATACATCATCTCAGTTGTTCTATCTATCTAATCTATCTCTCTCTCTCTTCTCTCTCTCTCTACTATATATATATTATATATATATAATATTATATATATATATATATATACTTAATCTACTTATTCAAGTTTGTTCATATCTATCTTATATCTACTATCTACCTCAGTTATGTTTGAATCTATCTATCTATTTAATGGTATGTCCCTCACTCAATATACCCCTACTATGACATGACATGGGTATGTCCCCAATCTCCTCATTTACCCTTACCATGACTAATGGGTATGTCCCAACCTCATTTACCACTATAATAAAATTAATGGGTATGTCCCAATCCTCAATCACCCTACCTATGAACATTAATGGTAGTCCCAATCCCCATATACCCTTTACCTATGGACATTAAAGGGTATGTCCAATCCCATCGATTACCCTAACCAATGAACATTAATGGGAGATCCCAATCCCCATATACCCTACCATATAAACATTTAATGGTATGTCCCAAATCCTCATATACCCTACTATGAACATTAATGGGATGTCCCCATTCCACATATACCCTACCTATGGAACATTAATGGGTATGTCCCAACCATCAATATACCCACCTATGAACGTTAATGGTTATTGTCCCAATCCTCAATACCCTACCTTGATGGACATTAATGGGTATATGTCCAATCCTCATATACCCTACCTTGGACATTAATGGGTATTGTCCAAATCCTCATATAACCCCTCCTAGAAACATTTAATTGGGTATTCCAATCCTCATATAAGCCACTACTCTGAACATTATGGTATGTCCCCATCCTCATATTACCCTACTCATGACTTAATGGAAGTCCCAATCCTCAGTATACCCTAACCTATGAACATTAATGGGTATGTCCATCTCATATACCCCTACCTATGACTAATGGGAATGTTGCCCATTCCTCATATGCTACCTCCTGAACATTCAATGGTATGTTCCCAATCCTCATCTATAACCCACCTAGACATTAATGGGAATGTCCCACAGTTCTATAACCCTACCTTGACATCTCTAATGGGAATGTTCCAATTACTCATATACCCTACCTATAAACACGTTAATGGGAATGTCCCAACCTCATATACCCTAACTATAAACTTATGTAGGTATGTCCCAATTCTCATATCCACCTACTTAAACATAAATGGGTATTCCCAATTCTCATACACCCTACCTATGAGACTTATGGTATGTCCCATTCTCCATATACCCTACCTATAAATTAAATGGTATTCTCAATCCTCATATCCCTACCTGATGGACATTAATATGGGTATGTCCCACCATCCTTCATATACCCTACCTATTGCATTAATGGGCATGTCCCAATTTCATATATCCTACCTGTAAACATTAATGGTAAGGTCCCAATCCTCATATATACACTAACCTCTGAACATTAAGGGTATCGTCTCAATCCTCTATATCCTACCTAATAAACTTAATGGGTAGTCCCCATTCTCATAACCCTACCCTATGGACTTAATGGGTATGTCTCAATCCTTCAATTATTCACCCTACCTATGACATTAATGGAGTATGTCCCAGATCCTCATTAACCCTACCATCATGAAACATAAATGGGGTATGTCCCAATCTCATATACCCTCCCTCTGAACATTAATGGACTATGTCCTTATCCTCACATATACCCTACCTATGACATTATGGGTAGTCCCAATCCTCATATACACTACCCTATCAAACAAATGGTAGTCCCATCCTCATATTACCCTACCTCGAAACTAATGGGTATGTTCTCAATCCCATATACCCTACTATAACAATTAACTGGCTATGTCCCGATCCTCATCTACCCTACCTCTGAACATTATTCGGTTATGTCCCAAATTCATGTACCCTTCCTATGACATATGGTATGTCCCTAAACCTCATATCCCTACGCTATAAACATTAATGGGCGTTGTTCCATCCTCCTATATACCCAACTATAAACATTCTTTAGGATTGAAGATAATGTAGACGCAGGCTTCTAGAGGTAGTGTGTCTCTTTTGCGCATTTCTAAATAAATGATTTGGATTCATTTGCATATATATCCCGGACTATTACCCTACTTTCTATGATTCAATTCTAAGTCAAATATAGAAAAACTTGATGGCTGGAATGTTATTGAATACCATACCTATAAACATAATGGAAGTCCCAATCCTCATATACCCACCTTAATGAACATTAATGGGTATGCTCCCACCTCATATACCCTACCTTAGAACATTATGGGTATGTCCCAACTCTCATAGACCCTACCTATGAACATTAATGGGTATGTCCCAATCCTCAATATACCCTACCTTATGGACATTAATGATATTGTCCCAACATCATATACCCTTCTATAAACATTATGGGTATGTCCCACTTCTCATAATATCCACCTATGACATTAATGGTGTATGTTCCCAATTCCTTCATATCCCTAGCTATAAAACATTAATGGGTTCTCCAATCCTTATTACCGCTACCTATGAAACATTAATGGGCATGTCTCCAATTCATCATATACCCTTATTATAAAACATTAATGGCCGTAAGGTCCCAATCTCCATATACCCTTAAATGTAAACAAAAGCATGCGAATCGATTGTGGGATATTTTTTAACATATGTGTTTAAGTAACAGTATGGGTTAATGAGGCGTAGAGGGCTCTTATAAGCAAACCGATTTATAAATTATTTATGATTTTTTGCATTTGGTTGGAGAGGTATTATTAAAACGCTGTTGACGTGTAATTGTCTACGGTACTTATGTTATAATTAATTGAGGTTTGACGCAGATTAATAAAAAAAGAATAAATAATAATACAAAATTTAAAAATTAAAATTTATAAGGGACACTATGAGAGTAAATAAATTACCACAAATCGATTCGCATCTTTGTTTACATTTTAAATACTCAAAATACAACATTCCGGTGTGAAATTTTTAAAAACATAAACAAGCGTTCATTATAACGTAACATCTTATCAATGAGCACACGTGTGATCGGCTGCAATTAACGTACCTCGATTATTCAGTGGATTTAAACCTGAAGATCTTATGGTGAAACTCGAGTAGGTTTCTATTGTATCCATTTCTTATATATAATATATATATATATATATATATATATATATTATAATTATAATATACCAAACTTGTTGGTAAATCTCGCGATGAGAAAAACAAAAACCAGCAATTAGTTTGTTGTAAAAAATACTTACAAACATCACCGGGAGAAAGTATTTTTTGTAAAAAGAAAAGATGCAAGATAATTCGTTTACCAACAAAAAAATAATCTATTAGCTACAATATTTTTGGCCAAAAGAAAAAAAAAATTTATATGCCTATAATATATAAGATATATATTTCTATATAAAACCCCAGGAGACTAAGCAATAAGTAAAAATAGTTGCTCATACCTAGTTAGACAATAATAAATAGATACACTATTGAGTCAGACGACACTACTAAAAGGTCTTCGCTTTAATGCCTCTTCAGGGCTTAAATCTGACTTATATATATATAATATATATATATATAATATTATATAATGTTGTTAGTATGCAGAGTAGCTACCGCGTGGGGTACGAGATACGATCGTTGAAGTGCACAGTATCCAGGGTTTAGACAGAGAAAAAACATACAAGTGCTCAATACAATTGCTAGAGCAAAATTTATATTATAAACAGTGGAAAGGAGTAACCTACTCAAGCATTAATAACGATTGATTCTTCGGGTTACATGCAGTTGAATTAATCGAGTTTTCGATTAATTTCAATTGGTATAATACATGCGCCCGTTAGAATTGGACTTACCTTTATAGACGCTTTATTAAAAGGATAAGTCCAATTCCAACGGGCACTATGTACTATACCAACTTGAGATTAATCGAAAACTCGATTCAATTCAACTGATGTAACCCTGAAATCAAACGATGAACTCGAGGTAGGTTATTCCTTTCCATGTATAATATATGTATATTATATATATTATATTATTAATATATATATATGAGGAAAAATTAGTAGAAAGAAAACAGACATCACACATACACATACTCATTCAATCTTGACACATGCCCATCTGGACCAAACCACCTGCATCACCATATACACTCCCCATCTAGAGAGAGCAGAATAATCGCTATATTTCTAAACGGAAATAAACTCACCAGAGGTCTCTAACTTGTAAACAAGTGGGACTAGCATTTCGCCGAAGCGGTGAATTTTCGCAATTAGTCCCTTCTAAACAGAGTGCTCAACCTGAAAATTGGGAGAGCGTTCATATATATATATATATATATATATATATATATATATATATATTATATCAATGGTACACGGTAATAATCTACTCGAGTTTCACCATAAGGATCTTCAGGGTTAAATCCACACACGAGCAATCAACTGCAATTAATCAATATCTTGATTAATCCAGTGGATTTAACCCTGAAGATCCTTTTGGTGAAACTCGATTAGGTTATTACCGTATACCATTTTTATAATAAATTTGCTCTACTCACGTATTGAGCACTTTATATTTGTTATATCGCCGTCTTATCATTGTGAATCTTGCATCAACTAACCATTGTGACCTGTTTCACCGGTAAGTCACCTTTCCACAAATACCTTATATGATATATATATATATATATATATATATATATATAATTGGATGTTTGTTTTTAAGAAGCATTGTTAAATAAGTATATATAATATTTATATTTTTGCTTGAAGGCAATTACAATGCATGTATCGCATAAAATTCGATACTTATAGAAAATAATCTTGACAAGTGAATCCCGGCAAAGGATTGCTCGGTGTGTAGAACATCGTACAGACTGTTTTTTGTGTTTTTTGAGGTTTTTTGAGGTTTTTTTGTTTTGCTTTTTGTGTTTTTTTTTGTTTTTTTTTTTTGCGGGTGTTGCTCATCGTTGGTTTTTCTTCTTTTTTCTTTCATTTCTTCTTTCTTTCCTTCTTTCTTCATCTCTTTGCTTTCTTCTTTCTTCTGTCTTTCTTTCTTTCTTTCTATTCTTTTAGCTTTTTTCTCTTCTTTCTTTTTTTTTCTTTCTTTCTTTCTTTCTTTTCTCTTTGTTTGTTTTGTCTTTTCCCCTTTCATTTGTTCTTTATTTCTTCTTTTCTGTTTTCTCTTTATTTTTCTCTTTCTTCTTTCTTTCTTTCTTCTATTCTGTTTACTTCCTTCTTTCTTTCTTTTTATTTGTTTGTTTCTTTTTTCTTTCTTTCTTTGCTCTTTGTTGGTCCTTTGTTTCTCTCATTTGTTCTTTCTTTCTTTCTTTCTTTCTTTCTGTTTTGCTTCGTTTTTTACTCTCACTCTTTATTTTATATGCTCTAGGTTGGTTTTGTCTTTCTCTCTCATTTATTATTTCTTTCTTTTTTTTTTATTTTGTTTGTCTTTAGGTTTGGGTTCTTCTTTTGTCTTTCTTTCTCTTTCTTTCTTTTTCTTGTTTCCACTTTTCGTTTTTCTTTATTTTGTTTCTCTTTTTGCTTTTTCTTCTTTTTGTCTTCTCTTCTGTTTTGTTCTTCTCTCTTCTTTCTTTTCTTTCGTTTCTTTCTTTCTGTTTTTCTTTTTTCTTTCTTCTCTTTTCTTTTTCTTTCTTTCTTTCTTTTTCTTTTTTCTTTCTATTTTTCTCATTTTGTCTTTCTTTCTTTCTCTCCTCTCTCTTTTTCTTTCTTTCTTCATGCTTTTTTGTTGTTCTTTTTTCACTCCCAATCTTTCTTTCTTCTTCTGTCTTCTCATTTTCATTTCTACTTTCTTCTTTCTTCTTCTTTTTTCTTTTCTTTTCTTTCTTTTCTTTCTTTCCTTCTCTTCTGTTCTTTTCTTTTCTCCTTTTTCTTTCTTTTTTCTTTCTTCTTTATATGCTTTTTGTTTTCTATCTTTTCTTATTCTTTTTTCTTTCTTCTTTTTCTTTTTTCACTCTTTCATTCTTCTCTTTCTCTTTCTTTTTTTCATCTTCTTCTTTCTTTCTTTCTCTTTCCTGTTCTTCTCTTACTTTTATTTTCTTCTTTCCTCCTTATATTAATATGATTTATTTTTTTTCCTCCTTTAGATATCAAAAACTTAATCGTTTTAAGACGGATTGGAAATTTCGGTGAACCTTTCCCTTTTTTTCATAACACTGAATTTACTTGCATAATTCCTCTAACAAATCAATATTATTATTTAATTCCAAGAAAGCTTTTCACACCAGTTTTCACTGGAGGCCTTTCACTGGAGGCTGAGTGATAGCAATTATCATCAGGTCTCCTGGACTCCTATTATTGTTACTATTTAAGTTTTTCACTGGAATCTGAATGACAACAAGTCCCCTCGGATCTCCAGGACTCTTCTGAGTATTCTAGCCAATTGCAGCAATGCAGTAGTCTGGATGCAAAACCACCAGTTGACAAGTTCTTTCTTTTTTGTTAATCAGCACTAACTTTTCCTTTCATTATTATTATATTATTATTATTATTATTATTATTATTATTATTATTTACTCCTTTTAGTTTTCACATCAGCATTAGCTGATGGTCTTTCACTGGAGTCTGAGTGACAGCAAGTCTCCTCAGGTCTCCAGGACTCTTTGAGTATTCTGGCAGATTGCAGCAGTGCAGTGTTCTGTATTGTATCAATCCTTCCTCTGATTTCCAGACTTTCCAGACCCTTTTCCAATCCTTTTGGGACTGTTCCAAGTGCACCAACTACAATTGGTATCACTTTGACTTTCATATTCCATAACTTTTTCAGTTCTCTGGCAAGGTCCAGGTATTTGTCCATTTTTTCATTTTCCTTCAGCTTCACCCTGTGATCTGCTGGAACTTCAAAATCCACCAGTTGACAAGTTCTTTCTTTTTTGTTAATCAGCAATTGGTCTGGTATTCTTGCTGGGATAAGGTGATCCATTTTTATTTCAAAGTCCCAGAGAATTTTATACGTTTCGTTCTCAAGAACAGATTCTGGATTATGCATATACCATTTTATTGTATGGTCAAAATTTAATTTTTTGCATAATTCCCTGTGGATCACCTTCTCAATCCAGTCGTGTCTAGTTTTTTACTCCAGTTCTGCTAGTTTGCTATATTCGTTCATCTCTATTGCCGCCTAATCTACATTTACTATTTTGTTGGGCCTTATCAATTTTCGCTTTGATATAGTTTGTCCTTATGGCATTATTCTGTGCAGCAATTATTAGTGATTCAGTTTCTCTTTTAAGGTTTCCTTTTCTTAACCACGTCCAGGTCTTTTCATGTGCAACCTCTCCGATTTGTCGTTTGAAGTGTCCATATAATTGTTTTTCTTCCCATTTTTGTTTTCTAGTCTTTTTTGTTTTCCTGTTTGTCCATATGTAACATCTACTATTGTTGGCCGCCATAAGTAATCTGTCTTTGCTCTTTTTTGTGTAGTCTTCGAGTTGTTGGATTGTGGTTTCTACGCAGTCCTCTATGTTGGCAAGACCTCTTCCCCCTTCCTTTCTTGACACATATAATCTATCTCTATCGTCTCTAGGGTGGAGAGCCTTGTGCACGGTAATTTTCTCGTCCTTTGGTCAATCTGTCTGAGTTCTTCTTTTGTTCATTTTAAGAATGGTTCTGAGTATCTTATAATGGGGACAGCCCAGGTATTAATTCCTTTGATCAGATTTCTGCTGTTAAGTTTGGTTTCTATGGTCTCAATTCTTCCTCTGATTTCCAGTGTGTCGGTGCGTGTAAAATTTATTGGTATGTTCGTTTGAGTTCTCTATTTAGGTTGAATTTTATTTGTATAATTTACACACACACACACACACACAACACACACACATATATATATATATATATATTTAACCCCCTCCCGCCGCACGAGCAGGATGTGACACAAGGTCAATTTCTTAAGCGGAGTTTTTCCTTCTCCTAGACTGGTTATCTAACCATAACTAAAGAGCCCAGGATGTCCTGCTATTTACCCATAGCTGGAGGAAGAATTGGATTCATACCTTTCCCAAGGGTATTAGCGCCATGTGAAATGCAAACAGCTTCGTCCAGAAATTGAACTCGGGTCGACGAGTCCAAGTCCTACGACATTAGACCACGCGTCTTCATAATATACAACACACACACACACACACACACACATATATATATATATATATATATATAATATATATATATAAGTAAAGTAAAGTCGCTGGGGCGGCCTAATGTCTGTATCAGCCAATCAGCGAGGGAGTCTATCCCCTTTTCATTAGCGCTAGACCAAGGAGATTATATTAGCATCTGAGGTGGAGCGCCACACCTACCATCAGCTCCCCACTTTACCGCACAGATCCCTGTGCTACTCATACGCTGAGTTGGCGAGGACCGGTATCGAACTAGGAACCTTGTGATTCCTAGGCGAACACTCTACCGATTGAGCTAAACCAGCCTCTCTCTCTCTCTCTCTCTCTCTCTCTCTCTCTCTCTCTCTCTCTCTCTCTGTGTATACAGGATCGTAAATAAAACTCTACCCATTCTCTTTATACACGAGTAGATATATGAAGAACAAAAGACTTTAAAGAAAAAAAGAAAAATCTAAAGAAAAAGAAAACAAACAATACAAAACCTGGAAAAATAGAAACAAAAATGTACGGATGCCTTTAAGGGTTAATTACTGGCTGTCTAAAAAACGTCAACAATAGAAACCGCCTCTCATGTTTAATAACAGTGTTTGAAAATCGAAGGGAGGAATAAAAGTTCCGCGCAAAATCGAACATAAAGCGACAAAGAAAAAACATTTTGTATTTTTTTATGTAATATTATATTTTATTATATTTCATTTTAGTCTTTTTATTGTGTTTTATTTCATTTAATGGAATTGTATTTTATTTTGATGCAATTCATTTTATTATATTGTATCTTATACTGTTTTATTTCATTGTATTTTGTTGTATTATATTTTGTTATAGTGTAGTTTATTGTATTGAATTGTATTTTATTTTGGTGTATTAGTTTTATATTGTGTCTCATTCTATTTTATTTTATTGTATTTTGTTTTATTATATTTTGTTTTAGTGTAGTTTATTGTATTGAATTTTATTTTATTGAGTTGTAATTTTATTTTGATGTAGTTCATTTTATTATATTGTATCTTATTCTGTTTCATTTTAATGTATTTTATTGTATTCTAACTTATTTGCTTTTTAATAGTAAGAAGTTCGGGTCAATCTCTCCGCTCAGATAGCTACAATCATTTCGACTTGATTGCATATTCGGTATTACACAGATATCCCAATGCTTTCAGCCGCTCTTCTCAAAAACATCTTTCTTAATTTTCTACTCGAAGAATTCCTTAAAACATGCAATGTTATTATGAATAATTCTTCGATTTTCAAATTCCATTCTTGCCCAAAAAAAAGAAAAAAAAGAAAAACCAAGATATTTGTACCAATGTTTCAAGTTTGGTTTTATTTCAAGCAAATTATTTCAAGCCTTAATACGAATTTTTTGAGCCCTTCAAAAGAATTATCTAATTTGTATTCAGCTTTAAACTTAAACAAAATACAGTTGGGTAATTTCATTTATATTGCGATATATTGAAACGTGACACTTCTGTTTTTACAATGACCTTGAGCACGGTCTTTTTTTTCTTCTTCAGATACCGTTTCTTCTCAATTCACTGTTTTAGTGCGCATATGAGATCTGACTACAAAGGAACCGGCCAATTACGGTTAACGAACAAACTAGCCTACCTAGGGAAAGTGTGCCATAGCTATTATTGAATACGGTCGTCCGCCCTTTCGGCTGGGGCGTTAGAATGCACCGACTGCACCTCTGCAGAGGGGTAAGACTCCCCCAATGGGGCCACCTATTGGCCGTGGGAGGCGACCCGTGATGCTTAAGGATAGAGCCCAGGTGGATGAGCAGTTCATGTCATGCAATACTCCACTTTGGCCCTATCTTGGGCTAGACGGGCGGTCGGAGAGGCCCCCTCCGATCAATCGGCTGGTCACGTCAAGCCCTAGCACCTATATGATTTTCCCAACCCTATTGCCTTTATAGCAAGCCCCAACCCCTTTTTATCATATGGGTGCTAGAAGGCGGTGGCTGCGGGTCTACATGTCCTGGGAATGACATTAAACTCTATCTGATGGTGAGGTTCCAGTTTTGGAGGTTTGGGGAATGTGGAGCACCCCTTCATCACCATTGCTCTCTGGTCCACTCTGACCTGGAGTGGTAGTACCTGTTAGGGTCCCATCTATGGGTTAAATAGAAAAATGTATTTAATAAAAAAATTGTATTATCCATTAAGAATTGATTTATTTTAAAACTTTATCGACATTAAATGACCCACTGAGGTTGATATGTCGTAAAACAAAACAAACAAACCAATCATTTATATTGCGATATATTGAAACGTGACACTTTTGTTTTTACTGTGACCTTGCGCACGATGTTTTTTCTTTTCTTGTTCTTCTTTTTCTTCCCGAGTTCGAAAAGAAAGTTCCGGAGTCTGAAAAGAAGGTTCCTGATTATGAAAAGGTTCCCGATTCCGAACTTTCTTGTCGTAATCTGGAGACGATTACGACAAGAAGGCTCCCGAATACGACAAGAAAGTTCCCGAGTCTGACAAGAAATACCTTAAGAAGGCCGGAGGGCATATCGGCTGAAACGTTGTACAAATAACAATGAAGATCAGGACAATAGTCCGAAAAACGCAGATAATACTAATGTACTATATCTTAATAGTTAAAGGTTTCAGAAAATATAAATTATATTTCTCTGAATGTTTGAGATGAGGCTTGATGATTAGTATTATCTGCGTTATTCGGACTATTGCCCTCATCTTTATTGTTATCTACACTATTTCTCTGAATGTTTGAGATGAGGCTTGATGATTAGTATTATCTGCGTTATTCGGACTATTGTCCTCATCTTTATTGTTATCTACACTATTTCTCTGAATGTTTGAGATGAGGCTTGATGATTAGTATTATCTGCGTTATTCGGACTATTGCCCTCATCTTTATTGTTATCTACACTATTTCTCTGAATGTTTGAGATGAGGCTTGATGATTAGTATTATCTGCGTTATTCGGACTATTGCCCTCATCTTTATTGTTATCTACACTATTTCTCTGAATGTTTGAGATGAGGCTTGATGATTAGTATTATCTGCGTTATTCGGACTATTGTCCTCATCTTTATTGTTATCTACACTATTTCTCTGAATGTTTGAGATGAGGCTTGATGATTAGTATTATCTGCGTTATTCGGACTATTGCCCTCATCTTTATTGTTATCTACACTATTTCTCTGAATGTTTGAGATGAGGCTTGATGATTAGTATTATCTGCGTTATTCGGACTATTGTCCTCATCTTTATTATTATCTACACTATTTCTCTGAATGTTTGAGATGAGGCTTGATGATTAGTATTATCTGCGTTATTCGGACTATTGTCCTCATCTTCATTGTTATCTGTACAACGTTTCGGACGATATGCCCTCCGACCTTCTTCAGGTATTTCTTGTCGGTACGAAAAGAAGGTTCCCGAGTCCGAGAAGGTTCCCGATTCCGACAAGAAATACCTTAAAAAGGCCGGAGGGCAATATCGGCTGAACCGTTGTACAGATAACAATGAAGATGAGGACAAATCTAATGAGTATAGCAATGTATAAGTAAAAAGTAAAATCAACGGAGTGGCCTATTTTCATTATCCGCCTAAAAACGAGGGAGTCTATACTCTTTTCGCTCTCATTAAACCAGGGAGTTTGTTTTGCCGAGTTGGTGCGCCACACCTACCGTCAACTCCTATATGCTTTACAGCACGGATCAGAATAGGAGAGATGTGCTACTCATGCGCTGATTTGGCGGGAACCGTTATCAAACCTAGAACCCTGTGACAAAAGTTACCTGAAAAAGGCCGGAGTGTACAGCCGCCGAAATGTTGTGAGTATAGCAAATACAATTGGTATAGCAATTCGCCATGTGTAAGTAAAAAGAAAAATGGCCTATTTTCAGTATCCGCCCATAAACGAGGGAGTCTATCCTCTTATCACTCGCATTAAACCAGGGAGTTCGTTTTGCTGCGGTGGTGCACCACACCTACCGTCAGCTCCTGGATCCTTTACAGCACGGATCAGAATAACAAAGCTACGCTAATCATGCGCTGAGTTAGCTGGGGACCGTTATCGAACCTAGCACCTTGTGACAAAAGTTACCTGAAAAAGGCCGGAGAGTACAGCCGCCGAAACGTAGTAAGTATAGCAACCACAATGAGTATAACGGTTTGCAATGAGAAAGTAAAATGTAAAGTAAAGAGTAGCCTATTGATGCTATCAGCCAGACAGTGAAGGAGTCTATCCCCTTTTCTTTTGCATTAAACCAGGGAGTTTTTTTGCTGAGGTGGTGCACCACACATACCGTCAGATCCCAGATGCTTTACAGCACGGATCAGAACATCCAAGTTGTGCTACTCATGCACTGAGTTATCGAACCCGGAGTGTACAGCGGCCGAAACGTAGTGAGTATAGCAACCAAAATGAATATATGTATATATTTACCAACCCGTCCGCACGAGCAGGATGCGACACAAGGTCCATTTCTTAATCGGAGTTTAACAGGTTAGAATTCAGAGTTTTCCTTCTCCTAGACTGGTTGCCAAACCAAGGTTAAAGAGCCCAGTCTGTCCTGCTATTTACCCATAGCTGGAGGGAAATTCGGATTCATACCTTTCCCAAGGGTATCAGCGCTAAGTGAAATGTCCAGGATTTGAACTCGGAGCGACGAGTCCATTTCCAAAATGAGTATAGCAGTTCGCAATATGCAAGTAAAAAGTAAAGTCGATGAATTGGCCTATAGACGCTATCAACCGGACAGCGAGGGAATCTATCCCCTTTTCACTAGCGCTTGACCGGGAAGATTATTCTTGAGTGTGGTTGAGCTCATTAGCTCCCCGCTTTACCGCACAGATCCAAGCTATGCTACTCATGCGCTAAGTTGGCGAGGGCCGGTATCGAAACCGAAACTTTGTGGTTCTTACGCGGATGTTCTACCGATTGAGCTAAACCGGTCCCAGAGGATGATCATATTTTATTTTTGTTAAAAAATAAGAGTTAAGATTTCTTAGTGCTCATCAGTACTTTATTTTGTATTCGTGATACAAATGGATTTACTGTGATTATTCGTATCTGTGTAAAAGTAATCTCCCTAATCTCTACCCCATACCTCTTCTATTGGAAAAAAAGACAAACATTACTGATGCGAGATACCCAAAAGACGTGGACGGTGGGATGACACTGTATCACTCCCGTGATTTAAAATAAAGGGTTATATAGTCGGCCCGGAGACTCGCTTCGCACGAACACGCTCCGCGTGTCCATGTCTCCGGTTCACCGTCGCGACGGTTAGCTAGCGGTTTGCCGCCCGACTCTGCGCCGCGACACTGCCGTCGTTGTCGAAGTTAGTCGTTCGATGTGACAGTCGTACCACCGATGAGGGGCCGGGTTAGCTCAGTCGGTGGAGCGTTCGGCTAGAAACCACAAGGTTCCTAGTTCGATACCGGTCCTCGCCAACTCAGCGTATGAGTAGCACAGGGATCTGTGCGGTAAAGTAAGGAGCTGATGGTAGGTTTGGCGCTCCACCTCAGATGCTAAAACAATCTCCTTGGTCTAGCGCTATTGAAAAGGGATAGACTCCCTCGCTGATTGGCTGATACCGACATTAGGCCGCCCCGACGACTTTACTTACTTTACTTATAGCCGGTTCTAGTGGATTTAAAAAAATGTTATTTTTGTTTAAAAAATAAGAGTTGAGGTTTTTTAGTGCTTATCAGTATTTTCTGTTGTATTCGGGATACAAATGGATTTATTGCGCTTATCCTTATCAGTATATCAGTAATCTCTTTAATCTCTACCCCATACTTCTTTTCCTACTGTCATAATGGTTGTATTTAAATGTCACGTTGTTGAGATTTCCATTTCGATATCTTTATGTTTTGAAGTTTTACCGAATCCGGTTTCTTATCAGATGAGAATGTCATTTTTACGAGATATCATTTATATTAGTATTATCTGCGTTATTCGGACTATTGTCCTCATCTTCGTTAAAACTTTATCGGCATTAAATGACCCACTGAGGTTGATATGCCGTAAAACAAACCAAACCAAACCAAACCAAACCAAACCAATATATATCAATAGTCGTGTTCCTTAATTGTGCGACCGTTATCATCTGCAACATCCTCTGGTTAAAAATGAGACCTTCCAAATCGTCCAAATGAAATGCAAAAAATTATGACCAAGAATAATCAGGAAAGTCCAGGAGACTTGAGGAAACTTGTTGTCACAATCTCCTGTAAAACACCATCAACTAACGCTGGTGTGAAAAACTAATCTTATTATAATGGGGATTGTGTGTTTTTCTGTCTGTAACCGAAACTATATTCCTACTCAAGTCACAATTCCCTTAGTTATTTACATCACATTCTCCATGATTCCATTTTTATCTAAACCTCAATTATTAATAAAATTGTCTTACATTATTAATACTGTTAACTATGTCTACCTACAGACACCATGCAATTATATTTATATATACAACAAAATAGCGGTTTACATTGTGAACGGGAAGGCTAATTTGCATATTAATATTAAAAAATCGAATTTAATAAATATGTGCTTAGTATTATTGATTTCTAACTGTTTGGTTTTATTTTAATGAATATAAGCAAAAATCTCTTCAATGAATCTTAAATGAAATCTATTAACAAAATAAAATAACTGTCATTTTATTCTTTACTTCCTATTTTAACTAAATACTTAAATTAGAAAAAATAACAATGAAAGACGAGAGTGATGGAAGAGTAAGTTTCAGATGTTCCATTTTTTATTATACTCCCTCTGTTTCAAATCTTTTATTATACTCCCTCTGTTTCAAATCTTTTTATCTGTATTCTTATTTAGTTTCATTAGCCTTTCTAATTTAATACAATATTTTATTACATTAAAACTTAAATACTTGCACCCGGAGGGTGCATATATTTGCTAGTATATATATATTATATATATAATATATATATGTATATATATATATATATATATTATATAGTAACTACAACAAAAACTAATAATAATAATAATGATGATAATAATAATCAGAGAACTGGAAAACTTATCGAATATGAAAGTGAAAGTGATACCAATTGTGGTTGGTGCACTTGGAGCGGTACCAAAGGATTGGAAAAAGGATTGGAAAATCTGGACATCAGAGGAAAGATTGATACCATCCAGAATACTGCACTGCTGCAATCTACCAGAATACTCAGAAGAGTCCTGGAGACCTGAGAAGACTTGCTGTCACTCAGACCCCAGTGAAAGATCATCAGCTAACGCTGATGTGAAAACTCAATAGGAGTTCTAAAGATATTTGGAGAGTCATGGAGACATGAGAAGACTTGTTGTCACTGAGACTCCACTGAAAGACCTGATAATAATAATAATAATAATAATAATAATAATAATAATAATAATAATAATAATAATAATAATAATAATACTTAAATAATTGAGATAAAGACGGATCAATTTATGGCAACCAGGAGACTAGACCTAATATTGATTAATAAGAAAAAGAGTATTGTTGAGATCAGCAAGAAGTATAGAAGATATAAGGAGGCTTGTTATCACTCAGATTCCAATGAAATGCAATCAGCTTACGCTGTTGTAAAAAAACAACATAAATAATAATAATAATAATAATAATAATAATAATAATAATAATAATTGTTGTGGGGTTTCAAGGGGTCAAATAAGAACAAAACGACGGGTAACAAATGTAGGAAAATGTATTAAAAAAAGAGTAGACAATTACAGTAAAGAAAAGTGGGAATTACGTCCGACAAATAGAGTTATGAGCTGACTCGCATTGGCTTTCTCTCAAGCCATAATTGTTCCTGTTACTTATAGTAACCGTCGGCGCATTCCACTATAGTCTATAGGGTATATCACCTGTAACAATAATAATAATAATAATAATAATAATATTTCGGTTAGAATATGCAGAAGAATCCTAGAGATCTTAGGAGACTTGCTTGTTGAGATCAGCAAGAAGTATAAAAGATATGAGGAGACTTGTTGTCACTTAGATTCCAAAGAAATGCAATCAGCTTAATAATAATAATAATAATAATAATAATAATAATAATAATAATAATAATAATAATAATAATAATAATAAATTGCTGCACAAAATAATGCCATAAGGACAAACTATATAAAAGCGAAAATTGATAAGACCCAACAAAATAGTAAATGTAGACTTTGCAGTAATAGAGATGAGATTGTAAACCATATACTCTGCGAATGTAGCAAACTAGCACAACGAGAATACAAAACTAGACACGACTGGGTTGGGAAGGTGATCCACTGGGAATTATGCACAAAATTACATTTTGACCACACAACAAAATGGTATATGCATAATCCAGAATCTGTTCTTGAGAACGAAATGCATAAAATTCTCTGTGAATTTGAAATAAAAAGACCTTGCAAATCGTCCAAGATGAAATGCAAAAAATTATGACCAAGAATAATCAGGAGAGTCCAGGAGACTTAGGGAAACTTGTTGTCACAATCTCCTGTAAAAGACCATCAACTAACGCTGGTGTGAAAAACTAATACTAATAATAATAATGATAATAATAATCAGAGAACTGAAAAAGTTATGGAATATGAAAGTGAAAGTGATACCAATTGTGGTTGGTGCACTTGGAACGGTCCCAAAAGGATTAGAAAAGGGCTTGGAAAGTTTAGATATCAAAGGAATGATTGAAACCATTGAGAACACTGCACTGCTGCAATCTACCAGAATACTCAGAAGAGTCCTGGAGACCTGAGGAGACTTGCTGTCACTCAGACTCCAGTGAAAGACCATCAGCTAATGCTGATGTGAAAACTCAAAAGGACTAAATAATAATAACGACTTTGAGATAAAGATGGATCACCTTATCGCAACCAGAAGACTAGACCTAGTATTGATTAACAAGAAAAATAGGACTTGTAAAATGAGAGATTTTGCAACAGTATTGTTGAGATCAGCAAGAATACCCAGAAGAGTACAGGAGATTTGAGGAGACTTGTTGTCACTCAGACTCCACTGAAAGACCAACGACCTAATGCTGGTGGGAAAAAACTTGCAAGAAGTGAAACAATAGCAACAACAAAAACAAAAACAACAACACAAATAATAATAATAATAATA
Organism: Doryteuthis pealeii; assembly: GCA_023376005.1. NCBI lineage: Eukaryota > Metazoa > Mollusca > Cephalopoda > Myopsida > Loliginidae > Doryteuthis > Doryteuthis pealeii. Next base: position 247,515 of record JALAJA010000085.1, read on the forward strand.
ATAATAATAATAATAATAATAATAATATAGTTGGTGCACTTGGAACGGTCCCAAAAGGATTGGAAAAGGGTTTGGAAAGTTTGGAAATCAGAGGAAGGATTGAAACCATTCAGAACACTGCACTGCTGCAATCTGCCAGAATACTCAGAAGAGTCCTGGAGACCTGAGGAGACTTGCTGTCACTCAGACTCTAGTGAAAGACCATCAGCTAATGCTGATGTGAAAACTCAAAAGGAGTAATAATAATAATAATAATAATAATAATAAATAATAATAATAATAATAATACTTCGCTTAGAATACACAGATGAAACCCTGGAGACCTTAGGAGACTTGCTGTCACTCAGACTCCACTGAAAGACCAGCGAGCTAATGCTGGTGTGAAAAACTTGCAAGAATTGAAACAATAGCAACAACAAAAACAAAAACAATAACACAGATAATAATAATAATAATAATAATAATAATAATAATAATAATAATAATAATATAATAATAACAATAATAATAATAATATATTTCGCTTTGAATAGACAGATGAAACCCTGGAGACCTTGGGAGACTTGCTGTCACTCAGACTCCACTGAAAGACCAACGAACTAATGCTGGTGTGAAAAACTGTGAAACAAAAGTGAAACAATAGCAACAACAAAAACAAAAACAACAACACAGATAATAATAATAATAATAATAATAATAATAATAATAATAATAATAATAATCTAGGGTTAGTAGTAATTAGAAGAGGCTTGAAGTAGCGAAGTAGTTTTCCTGAAAGCGTAAATCGGATCGAGCCTGAAGAAGTGGATATAAAAAACAAAAAGAGAGTCGACCGCCATTAAAGAAAAGAAAGACGCACTTGTTTTTTGTCGGATTCATAATCCTGTCAATTACAACTTGAAAGACCTCTTCAAGGTGAATCAATTGCCAATGTCTTTTCCAATTCATTAGTTTCAGCACTTATTAAAATCAATCGCATCTCCTTGGTGTATTGTCTCAAACAAGACGCAGGATGGAGAGGGAGTGGTATTCAAGAGCAACAGCAATTTCTCATTAAAGATAGAAATATACTTTGTTTTGTTTTTAAATTTCCCAGTACGCACGTGTTCCTTTGTGTGCGTGTGTGCGATTAAAGCCGTTCATAATGAAGAATGGATTTACGGGCAGGATAGGTTGGTTGGATTTTACGGCATTTCAACTCTTGTTGGGTTATTTTATGCCGAAGACGTTTTGTTTTATTCCTTCATGTTGGGTATTCAATTTTTTCAATACATTTCTTGTAATCTCATGTTTTATCAATTTAACCCATATATGGGACCTTTGGAGTAATGGCAATGAAAAAAAACAGTTTAAGGTGAGGATATGACACAAGCGGAGTGCAGTTGGTTTAAATTCAGAGTTTTCCTTTTCTTACACTCGTTGCCTTATTAAAATCAATTGCATCTCCTTGTTATATTGTCTCAAACAGACGCGGAAGACATTTTTTTCATTCTTGGTATTCAATTTTCTTTACAAACAAAAATTTTAAAATATTCTTTAAAACCATGTTTGCTTTATTTAATCCATAGATGGGATCCTAAATGCGGGACAGAGTGGACCTGGGAGTAATGACCATGCAGGGGTAATCCATACTCTCCAAAGCTCCAAAATTGGAATTTCACAATTAGATACCATATAAGGGCAGGATAGAACAAAGCCGCCCATAAAGAAGAAGGTATTTGCGGGCAGGATAGATTGGTTGGATTTTACGGCATGTCAACCCCTGTTGGGTCATTTTATGCAGAAGACATTTTCTTTTATTCTTTCATGTTGGCTATTCAGTCTTCTTTTTTTTCATTTTTTTTTTCAAACTAATTTTTTCAATACGTTTTTTGCAAACTCATTTTTTTATGTATTTAACCTATAGATGGGACCTTTGGAGTAAGGGCAATGAAAGGGGACTACACGTTCCTCAAAGCTCAAAAATTGAGACTTCTCTATTAGATGCAATTGAAGGTGAGGATATGACACAAGCAGAGTGCAGTTGGTTTAAATTCAAGGCTTTCCTTTTCCTAGACGGGTTGCCTGATTAAAATCAATCACTTCTCCTTGGTGTATTGTCTTATTAAAAACATAATTCATTACATTCTATTTTATTACGTTTTTATACAATACTGTGCTATCCCATTAAAAAAAATTACGAATTGATTGCATTTCAGTTTATCATAATGAAAAGAATTGATTTGAAATACGAGGAAATTTAGTTACAAGCGGAGTCAATTAGAACTGTAACTCAAGGTACTACTGCATATATATATAATATATATATATATATATATATATATATATATATATATATATATATAGTTACTATTAGATAATATATCGACTCAGAGTATGAGTAGCACAGGGATCAGTACGGTAAAGTAAGGAGCTGATGGTAGGTGTGACGCTCTACCTCAGAAGCAAAAACAATCTCCTTAGTCTAGCGCTAGTGAAAAGGGGATAGACTCCCTCGCTGATTAGCTGATACCGACTTTAAGACACCCGGACGACATTTTTTAACATTATATATACTAGCAAATATATGCACCCTCCGGGTGCAAGTATTTAAGTTTTAATATAATAAAATATCATGTTAAATTAGAAAGGCTAATGAAACTGAATAAGAATTCAGATAAAAAATATTTGGAACAGAGGGGGTATAATCGGAAAATAGAACAACTTTGAAACTAACTGTTCCACCATTTTCCCTTACTCCCGTCTTTCAGTGGTAAATTTCCCTAATTTAACTATTTAGTTAAAATAGGAAGAAAAGAATAAAATTACAGTTATTTCTTTATGTTAATAGATTTCTGTTAAGATTTATCCCCGAGATTTTTGCTCATATTTATTAAGATAAAACCAAACAATTAGAAATCAATAATACTAAGCATATATTTATTAAAAAATTTTTTAAGATCAATATGCAAATTAGCCTTTCCATTCACACTGTAAACCGCTATTTCGTTGAATATATAAATATAATTGCATGTTATTTGCATGTAGATATTGTTAGCAGTCTTAATGTTGTAAAACAATTTTACTAATAATTGAGGTTTAAATAAAAAATAAAATCATGGAGAATGTGTGTAAATAACAAAGGGAATTGTGACTTGTGTAGTTTCGGTTACAGACAGACAAACCCACAATCTCCATTATAATAACTAGCAAATATATGCACCCTCCGGGTGCAAGTATTTAAGTTTTAATGTAATAAAATATTATATTAAATTAGAAAGGCTAATAAAACTAAATAAGAATGCAGATAAAAAGATTTGAAACAGAGGGGAGTTATAATCGAAAAATAGAACAACTGAAACTTACTCTTCCATCACTCTCGTCTTTCATTGTTATTTTTTCTAATTTAAGTATTTAGTTAAAAGAGGAAGTAAAGAATAAAATGACAATTATCTTTTCTTGTTAATGGATTTCATTTAAGATTCATTGAAGAGATTTTTGCTTATATTCATTAAAATAAAACCAAACGATTAGAAATCAATAATACTAAGCAGATATTTATTAAAATTACATTTTTAATATCAATATGCAAATTAGCCTTCCCATTCATACTGTAAACCTCTATTTTGTTGTATATATAAATATAATTGCATGTTGTTAGTATGTAGATATGCTGAACAGTATTAATAATGTAAAACATTTTTATTAATAATTGAGTTTAAAATAAAAATAAAATCATTGAGAATCTGATGTAAATAACTAAAGAATTGTGACTTGAGTAGTAATATAGTTTCGGTTACAGACAGAAAAACACACAATCTCCATTATAATAAGATATATATATATATATATATATACATATATACCAGTCACCATTAAATGCACCAAGCAAATAAGTATACAATCTTATTTAGTATGGGATTTTTTCACTAAAACCGATTAAAAAGTTCTCTATATAAAGAGCTAAATAGACGATTAAAATCGAATGGTTTAAAATCTACCAACTTAAGTTTCTCGCAGTAGCGCGAATCTTCGGGGTATTTTGTCCTACCATCATAATGTATTTCATAGCTGGGTTGTGCTCATTTTCAATACAGCGTATATATATATGGCAAGTCTCTCCATTAAAACAGATGCAAGCTCTCTAGCGGCTCTAACATATATACCTATGTATGTATTTATCAGTTAAAATCTACCCTTTCCCTTCAGGTGGCTGATGACCAAGTGGCCAGACTGATGAAACATCAGTCGGTAGTCTGTTACACGGAGGAAACATGATACCTCGAAACACGGTGACTGTATGACAATATATATATATATATATATATATATATATATATATATATATATATAATAAAATAAATATATAAAGGTTTTATATATTTATCTATTTGATGACAAAGGAACAGTCACGACCATTTAGTTTCATGCATGCGTAACCGCAAACATTCGTCAGGTGACGTTGGTTCAATATATATATATATATATATATAATATATATATATATTATATATATATATATATATATATCCTGAGCAAATAGTGTTTTCAGCACATATTCCTAAAACTCCGCCTTCTGTCCTTACCGGTAATCGCTTTTGGCGAGACCTCCGCACGGGATCTGCTTTTTTTTAAGATTTTTATTTTCTATTTTCAAAAGATTAATTTTTTTTTAGATTCAATTTAATTTTATATCTTTAAAAGTTTAAATCGTAATTATGAGGCATTGTAAAATATTTTAAAAATCTCCCGGGGTTTTTTTTTGGTGGGGGTGATTGAAAAAAAAAGATTGCTTTCAAAAGAAAAATTTGAAATTCAATTTGCTATTCAATCTCTCGGGCTTCGTTCCTTTCAAGGCCAGAAATCTTTGAAACAATTTCACGGAGCGGGAAGAGGCTGTCCGTGGGGCTAGAACCCCGGACGTTTCAACCAAAAGAATTGTGTCCGGAAGCGATCGCTATCCTTGCCAGTGTTTGCTAAACGAAAATGCCTGATTCATTCGCCTTATCAGAGAAGGTATCGCACAGTGAAGTCTTTAAGGTGAAGTGCTGTGTGCGATGAACAGGACCAACCCTTTACACCCGGGGTTCAATTTCACATGGCTCTGGTGGTGACAGCGAGGTCCTTGGGTGATAGGGTTTACAATAGTGCCCTTTTCCAAGCCTTTCACTTAAAAAACCTTTCATCATCATCATCATATCATCATCATGT